>JABFFF010000165.1:0-94255 GCA_013623665.1 Fusarium sublunatum
GTTGTGGGGTGACCGACGTTAATCTATATCTGCCTAGGTAGACTTGGTTAGGGAAAGTCAGCACCTGTACTGTCGGTGGACGTTAGGTAGTAACTGAAATTTAGCCACCTCAGTCAGAGGAGAGGGTTTACCTTAGCCATAACAGCCAAGTGCATCTAGCCGCATCAGCGTCTCTAAAGACGACCTCATCTCGGCATTTTCTGCCAACTCTGGGAAGCGACGAATTTGTAGCTACATTCCGGTATTCTGATCTGCTAGCATTGCTTACTATATTGACAAGATTGCGCAGCGATGTTCTGCGGTAAATCTTTCGCTATATGGGGCATGCCTTTTCAAGTTGCTAACTGACCGTTCAAGGTCTCATACGAACCATGCCGTATATCGAAACCGATATCTGGAATCATTCTTCTCTTTTCATGCTTTTGATACAGGAAATCGACACTTTCCACGATAACTTAACCGACAGATTCTGTATCACGGAACTAAAAATTTACATACACAAGGACCAGCATACGGTTGGAGCTTGATTCCGCCTTCACTTCCTGTATAACGCGGCCATGTTCGATCTCACGAGCATCTCGCTTGCAGGATTCAGCTTTCCTCTTGCTACAGCATTCCAGAACGCGCCCCGTTAACTTATATCCCAGTGCCAACAACGCTGCCGCTTTCACGCCATGGCGGTGTCGGATCTTATACATCAAGGATTTAATCGCAGCAATCTCGCTTTCGATGGCAGCTTTTGCACAGACGCGGCCCTTAAGTCTAGTAAGGTACAGATTGTTCACTGTGCTACAGCCCACGACATGAAATCCATGGAAGCGACGAGGCAAAACTTGAGAAGTGCCCTTAGGCTTTTCGACTTTCTACACTGCAATCAGAGTGGACGAAGCACCTATGTGAGTTCACTTGACGTATTCATTGCATATTATATCGATGGCCGAACGGTTGACCATTTGGCAGGTACAAACGCTACTACGTCTTTGCTCTTCATTTGGTTTCCATGATATTGCTGAAGAATGGCGCGATTCTCAAACGTGCGTACAGGCCCACCAAAGTCGCTACTATTGTGAGCTAAGCAAGTCTCCTAGGCCACATGGCCTAGGTCCCGACGTCACTGGCTCTGCAAATGACCGTTATCTCGTCAATGTTGCTTCGTTTCAACGGGCACAGAGAGAGATTCAGGCGCCGTACCAACGTCGTATTTTGCTCAAGACTACTTCACTTCAAAGGCTATGATACAGCCGGAATAACACCCCTGAGCCTCTCCTGAGTGGTTTACGGCCTTCCAATATACTTGATCCAAGCGCAAGGATCATCTAGCTCGTCAGCTAATGTTGTTTTGGCGTTTCCTTGAAGGTCAGCTTCGTACTCTCCAGCAACTCCCACCACTCCTGCATTCTTTTTGTGCTCTTCCCAGAGCTCGAACATTTCTTGCAAGAGCTGGGGATGTTGTTCAGCGAGATCATCTACCTCTCCTGGATCTTGCTTGATGTTGGATAGTTCCCATTTCTGGGGCCCCTTGGGAGCTGGCACGAATGTGATCTTTCAGTCACCGCGTCTTAAGGCTCTTGAGCCTGCAATCTCAAAGCCCATTACATAGTCTTGGTCGTGCACTTGAGTGCTGGGACCATTGGTATCGTGGACTAGCGAAAGAAACTTGGACCAACTTCGACCACGAAGCGGCGCAATCTCCCTGCCTTTGTAATGGGTTCCCGGATGTTGTAGATGCGCAAAGTCTAAGAAAATTGGGACAATATCCATGACAGAGCAGAATGCGTCAGTAATAACGCCAGTTCCTGGGCCTCTTGCTGCGCTCATGGCTGAAGGAGGTCACACTACCAGAAGAACACGGCATCCACTCTCTGTAGAGTGCATCTTATAGAGTCTAGACGGCGTTATCACAGACTAAGCCCAACGGCAGCCATACTACACAAAGCTGTCTCGACGCCCAATGTTCTTAAGACTATCGTTATAGTATTTCTCAAAGTGCGCCATGATGCTATCTCCAATAAGCGGCGCGGCTTCGAAGCTTGCGCCTTCTGCTCCGTTATCGCTCATAAATAGCATAAAAGTATTATCATGGTCGCCTGTCTTACGTGGATAGTCTAAAACGCGGCCAATGTTCCAGTCCATGCGATCAACCATGCCAGCATAGACCTTCATCGCTCGGCTCGAAGCTTTTCGTATCTATTGGGGAAGCTCCTCCCAAACCTCGGGCTTCCCGTGGACGATAGCCATGGGTTGCGGGTTGACGTGATCGTCTACCATGCCAAGCTCCTTCAGCCTGGCAAGTCTTCTTTGCCGCAATGCTTCAGGACCGTCATCATAAAAGCCTTTGTATCTGTCACAGACTTCTTTGGGGGCTTGCAAGGGCGAATACGGTGTGCTGAAGGGTAGATAGGCGAAGAAAGGCTTCTCTCTTTTTTTGGAAGTTCGGTTCTCGAGATAAAACATGAGCTTATCGGCGTAGGCATTGCTACTGTCGAAATCATGAGTACTTTGCCGTCTTCCAGATGAAGAGCGCGGGTTGCTGTCTCAAAGAATCTTCCGTGCTCAGTGTTTGGATCTTTGTACTGTGGTTTATAAGCATAGTGCTTGGCGCATCCTGGGAGAAGGGCAAACGACTTGTTGAACCTATGATTAATGGGATGATGTTTAAGTTTAAGGCCGAGATGCCATTGTCCTGATATGTAAGTGAAATAGCCTTTATCGGAGAGCAACTCAAGTAACGCAACGACACACTGATTTAAATAGCCTTCGTGACCAGGTTCTCCGTAATGAGCAGGGGACGCTTGAGTGATCTCCTGGAGTTGGCCGAGTTTAGCAATGTGATGATCGGTCCCAGTCATTAACATGGACCGTGTAGGTGAATAGGCCGCAGTAACATGGAAGTTGGTATAGCGGAGAGAGTTGCTCTCACTCGTTAATGCATAAATATTTGAAGTCTGAATCTCGGAGCCGAATCAAGGTCATATATACCTCGCCCCCCAGCCGCTTCGTCTCAAGGCGCACGGTTTCAATTAGTTTCAATATTAATTCTTTAGTTTGTTCGGATTCGCCAAAGTCTAAGCACGTCGCGATGGCTGACGACATATCTCCTAACTTGTCGTTAGTTCAACGACTCAAGTATTTCAACGGAAAGCTTGTCTTTATAATGCTGCAAGTACAGAATGCAGCAGCCAGCAAGCCGTAGGTTGACCAACAAATACTATTTCAGATATATGGTAGGTTGTGCCTTCAACTTTGGCTTCGATGTTGGAACCTTTGGTGGTGTGCAAGGGATGCACAGCTTTACCAGCAGGTTTGGCGAATGTAACGCGGGTGGCGTTTGTGTTCTTCCCGGATGGTTGTCTTCTGTTGTGGAAGATACACCTTTTCTTGGTAAAGCAGCGGTATGTCCATGCCTGTTGGCCAGCACCCGTAACATACTTACTTCAAATTCTAGGGCTGTATTGCTTGTGCTTGGATAGCTGAACGATGGGGTCGCTGAGCTGTTATTCTTGGTATCTGCATCGTATTCTTTGCGTAAGTCTATCTAATTGTCAACTCTCCTTACCAGGCCTTGTGTTCTTGGCTAACACTTTCATCGTATAGTGGAATGGCTCTTCAAGTATCGGCCACTATTGCAGCTCAGTTCACCATCGGTCGCATCATCATTTATGCCATGACGCGCATGGTCATCGTCGTCATTCCCATCTACTCTGCCGAAGTGTCTCCAAAAGGTCTTTGAGGCATGTTTGGTTCCACTATTCAGGTCATGATCGTCTTTGGCGCCGTCATGTCGTCGCTTGTGACCTAAAGTGCCAAGACAATCAGGAGCCAAGCTGGATGGCAGATCCCTATAGGCTTACATCCCGTGATTCCAGCCATTATCTTTGTGCTTCTTCCCTTTCTAACTGAGTCACCCCGTTGGTTATTCAGCCAGGATAGGAGAGACCTCGCTGTACTTGACATGAAGAAGTTGAGGAAGTCCGCGAGCGAGGAAGAGATCCAGACCGAGATCGAAGCGTTGGTTCATGCGCATCTCCATGAGAAAAAGGATACATGCGCTGCGGTTTTTGATAAAACCAACCGCTTGAGTGACTTATACTCACGTCTAGTACTCGGTAAACTGACAAGTAGCAACTAGAAACAAACTGCTGTCGCTGTTCTAGCCATGTTTGCTCAACTGATTACAGGACAGGCTTTCCCTAGCCAATATGGTGTTATCTTTTATCAGTCGCAAGGCTATGGTGAGAAGGCCTTCTTATCGGAAAGGTCATTTCGATGGCGGAAGTCTTCACCACATGGTTCTCTGTCGATTCTACCGGACGTCGACCGACTCTGGTAGTAGGCGGCTTTTTTATGGGAGCAGTTCTTCTCATTCTGGGTGGTATTGGTACTGTCGGTATAAACAACATCAACGTCGATGAAAAGGACCTTACGGCGGCTACGATCATGCTTTTTTCCTTCTACTCCCTTTCATGGGCGCCATGGTATGTTCCCTATCTCTTTACCGGCCAAGATGCCCAACTGACTTACTCATGTAAAGCGCATACATTGTTCTCTCAGAAGCAGCTGCAGCGTGTCTCAAGGAGAAGACAAGCCTTATTGCCAGTGTGGTATCCGTAATTACAAAATTTGTCACTTCTTTCACGATGCCCTGTCTGATCAACAAGAAGTACGTCAATCTCGGAGCCAAGGTCGGTTTTATCTACGGCTCTCTATCTGTATGATCATGGTTGTCGTGACGTATCTCTTTATACCAGAGCTTAAAAACCGAACTCTGGAAGAAATTGACCAGCTTTTTGCCAGTGGAATGCAGTTTGGTCAGATCAGCACCAAATCGGCCACTGAAATTTACCAAAAAGAGGTGAAAGGCGGCACAATCACTCAGGCGCAGCAGGTCAATGGAGTATAGTTACGGAATAACTAAGAGCAACCTAACCGAGATTTGGTATCTATTCGTCGGTGTATTTTAACTAAGACACGAAAATGGTATTCTTGTAATCTTTTAAGTCCTGATATTGAGACACATTTGTGAGATTGTGACTTGGCCTGAGAGTTATATTTGTCACAGTTATAAACTGGGCAAGAGCAGCGCTTGACGAGTTTATGTGTTTTTTTTTTAGTAGAAACAATATAGTTGAAAATTAACACTTAACAGGGAGTAACAACAAACCGGTTCAAAAAACATCACCTAAGTACACTAATACGGTAGAATTCTTTTTTTTTTTTTTTTTTTTTGCAATGGCTAGCTACCTAGCTACTGGCATACATATCGTCCCTGTTATGACTTGTTACCGACACTTGAGTTTTCACCGTAATCCCATGCTCAGCACTTGAGCTTCCTTTTCTGGTCCAAACTGATCGATAGACACCCTCACCTGCTGTTACGTTATATGTCAACTCCACTTCGTCATCGTCACCGTGAAACTCATGGCCTTTACTTCTGCTGGAACTAAACAGAGGAAAGTGTCTAGATCCCGACTTAGATAACTCGTTCTGGCCTGAAGGTGGGCCGCGTGAAGTCGATTCCGCCCGACGTATTCGGAACAGAGGAGCCAGGGTGGGAAGGCATGCTGAGATAACAGCAACAGAGGGTTCGAGGCTTGACCAGGCGAACGACGGGCCCATCCACCAGGTTGCGTCGAGATTCTGGAAGAAGCCCCAGAGGTAGTATATTCGAGCAATACTGGCCACGCAAACACTTTGAGTGAGTCAGTCAATGCGATTCTACTTCATCTCTTCAAGTTAACTTACAAACTACCAAGTAGCATGATGCCGATGATGGAGACTCTCGTCTTCTTATTCATATGAAGCGACCAAATACGAGGAATTGGAACAATCAGAATGATTATATCATTCATCATATTCATTATTCCGAGAACAAGAAAAAAGAGCTTCACCTCAATGCAAGTGCCCTCAAAGCCGAGGTACTGATTCCAGAAATAGCTGACGGGACGACAAGCAAACGCCATTGTGATCCAGAGAATGAAAGGGTAAACGACTGTGGTGAAACAAGCAACATAAAATAAGACGGTGTAGAGCCGGTCGTCGTTTGTACCAGGGGGAAAGAGTCGACGATAGAGAAGCAGAATGCTGATCTTGACAGAAGTGACGGCAACGGCGTAGACAAAGGGCTCGGCGTAAACTATCTGTGAGTTGCGCGCATTAGTATGGTTTTAATATCGATATTAAGGAGTTCCAAAATACCTTGAAGACGGTGATGAGTGTCGGGAGCTTAACTGACCAAACATGAGCCCCTGCGCCATGAGATCCAGCTTGTACATTAGTTAGCCATGCTGTATATCACAATACCATTGCCAACTTCACCTACCGAGAATGGTCATGGCCACAGCTGCCCCGGAACAGAACTGTGTAAAAAGTGTTAGTACGGCTTCTGTTGCGTACTGGTGAGTACTAACCAAGCTACACAAGACAGCCCAGTCGTCCATCTCCACCGAGGTGGACTTCATGTTTCTCACATAGAAACGCAAGCCCACGACAACTACGGCTACGCCGAGAACAACACAGCTCACGATATTGTATACTGCGGTGACTTCGTGCTGGAGGTCCAGCCCTTCTGGAGGTGGCCCAAAGATGGCGACTATGTTGGGATCTACCGCCATGGCGATGCCTTTGTTGGTCTGACTAGCTGCAAGTAGCTTCGACTGTTGGTTGGTGCCAACCGAGCTGTCGGGGAGTTAGCTCGGTAGATAACATTGCTCAAGCGAGCCAGGCATAGCAAAGAAAGCCGGGCTGTCTCGGCATCCAAAACCACAGTCTTTTCTTTGTTGAGTGGCTCTGCATTGCCCCAGCCGAGCTCGAGATTAGCCCTCAACTCCTACGGCTAGGGATATAATCTTTCATCTCGGCGTTATAGGCGGAAACGTCTAAAATCTCTCCGGGAACAGCCCACACGTTCGTCAATGCAGAATCTGAGCGGAGCCGCGTGTCCACTTGGATACAACGGTTCCTTGACAGTAGCCAATGCATCACGATTCCTTCTGGCAACCATTGTTCATTTTTTAGGGCGTATAATTGTGAGAGCTTGGTCTTTTTACAAAGAGTGGCATGTTTCTGGCCGAGAAAAAGCATTTTTTATCGCATGTTCTCCGCATATCATTGTCAAATTAGTTTCGATCCTGGAGCTTCTGGATCTGAGCATAGCCAAGTCTGCACAGGCAAATCCTGCGGCCGGATATAACCAGGGTTTGTGTCCCGAACCGAGGCACGTTCCAGAACTTGGCCTGTGTGTAGCGGTTCTCGCAAATGGAGCCTCAACAGGAGCTCGTACCACTGAGTACGTACTATAGCGTGTGTACTATTATGACTCTGTATTCGCTGCACTAACCCTCCACGCCATTCTCGATTCAAGACTCTAGCCAAGCAGCCAAAACCCAACAGGAGAAATATTAGCGAGGAACCACCCTGAAACCAACACCGCGGCGTGACTGGTACGATCCGATGAGTTACTCGAAAAGGCAAAAGACCCTTTGGGGGTTACTTCTTGTATGGATCGTTCGCCTCTTGGAATATCATGGCGATTGGGGACTTTTATTGGCCTGCCAAAATTCCACCGCCGCACACTAGCTACGGAAATAACGATGCCTGTCCAACCTGTGTCTTTCAAAGATACCATCCTTAACGCGTACAGAAAACGCCCACTGTGTTGAAGAATTATCCACCGGTGTTGGTTCTGTGTTCAACAGTTACCCCTGACACAGGCATGAAAATCACGTACCAACAAGGTAGGACGGTCGATCAATCCCGTCTATTGCATTAGTTGCAAGGTAGAGACGCACGAGAGAGGCTACATAATTTCTTTTTCTGTAAGTATTAGAAGCTGGTATTCTCCCCTGGCCCATGCCTACGATCCCACCCACAGTTCCAATCCTCATCCTTTCTCTCCTACGTTGCTTAGCGAAATCATGGCAGCACTCCCCTTGGAAATTTCGCTTGTCGGCCAGCAGGTCGTTGACAGTAAGCCTGTCTCGACTGAGCAGGTCACAGAACTGCCCGACCTCGCTCCTCCTCTGCTACCAACTGAAAAGATTGGTCCTCTCGGATGGATCAGATCCATTCTTCACTTTGAACTCCCTAACGACTACGATGCCGACGAACTGACGACCATCCTACGACGAAGTTATACTGCTTTCAAGGAACGTGTCCCAATTGCTGGCTGCGAAGCTGTCCCTGCCAATGGCGGCTCACAAGGCGGTCTCTTGCAGCTCAGCCACTACGGCGATGAGATTGAACATGATTTTATCGTCAAAGATCTTCGCAACCAGGACTTTCCTAGCTTCGCTGAGCTGAAGCGCCGCGGGTTTCCTACCTCAGTTCTAGATCCCGACGTTGTCTGCCAGCGAGGCCTAGGTGGAGAGTGGCCACGAGCTGGTGACAAGCTGAACGTGACCATGATGCAGCCCAATTTTATCCACGGCGGATTACTTCTCAACATTCTGTTCCTTCACGCCTATGTCGACGGTACCACAGCATACAAGTTCACCGAGATCTTTGCCGAAGAGATCAGAAAAGCACAAGGTCTACCTATCCCCAACCCCGTGCAGATTCCAGTGCAGGACCGGGCCAGATTGATGAAGTCGTCAGGCTTGAACCCTGGTAAACTGGAAGACCACCCCGAGTACATTGAATTGCCATTCACTCCCCAAGGACCCCCGCCTAAGCTCTCTTCACCTGTTCACCATGGCCACATTTTCTACTTCTCGCCTGAGAAGATTCAAGCGCTCAAGGAGGCAGCGTCTCCCTCAAAAGCCAAGCTTTTCAGCGGCAGCGAGGAACCCAATCCTACATTCATCTCTACCAACGATGCATTGACCGCACTTATTTGGCGTTGCACTATGTCTGCTCAGAGTAGTAGCTGTGAGGGAGATAGCGTTCCGTCAGGGCCTTCGATCGTTGGTCTTGCCCTCGATGGTCGTCGCCGTGCAGGTCAGCCCATTCACAAACACACGCTGGGTAATATTCTGGGCTTTGCACCAGCCATTATGGACATTCAGTCAGTATTGAAAGAAGAAGACGTGAGCCTTGCAGACATGGCTATCTGCGTTCGACGTGCAGTGGACAAGTCTCGGGATAACTATCTTGACAACCTCACCACGCTTGTGGAACGTCTTGAACATGTATCTCGCCTCGTCCCTACCATCTTTCTAGATATGCCTGGCAACCATGCCTTGCTGTCTTCATGGCGAGAATTCCCCTTCTATGATCTACAGTGGGGTCCTGCACTTGGTGGTCAGGTCAAGGCTGTTCGGCCCCCATCAGTAGGAATCACTCACTCGATGCACATTATACTTCCTGAAAGACTGGAGGCAGGACCAGGCATTGAGGTGTTTGTTGGCACCGAGAACAGCGCCATGGAGAATTTGCTAAACAGTCCTTTGTGGAGGCAATACGCTGAGGTATCAGAAGAGTTATGAGTATTACTACAATCGTGGGGGGCAAGCAATGATACATGATATTCCAATTAGTTGATGTTCTTTTTGTATTTGGATACCTTGAATAACAATCAAACAAGGGTCTAGACATGGATCGACCGGCCACATATAGTGTAAGATGTTCATAGGCATGTAAGCACTCTATTCTCACATTGGCACGTCAAACCCTGCTGCTTATGTACAACCATGCTTGTCTTTCTCCATGTGTATCTTTCATTCCTGTCTCGATTCCAATCACCTGGGACCTTGTTGGCAGAGCCTGTATTTACCTCCCCTAGAGTATACGAGATTCGCAGATGTTCGTTTGTTTCTCATAGTCATCATGACAGTCGAGACCTCTCGGCTTGATAGCTAAGAGTGGTATGGCGTGTGAACACCGGCCATTTTATTTACGCCAGTTCCTCAATTAGCCCTTTCCGACTCACAGTTTAATACCGAGGCATGCTAATATGGTCAAGATCGTGAGGAGAACTTCGCACGTCTTCAGTTAGATCTTGGGTTACATTATCGTAAGGTACATATTTCCCACCTGCAATCGATCATCTCCTGTATTAGATCCTAGGCTTTTGGGCATAGATCGAGCATCTGGTATTGGCTGTCAGTAAAAGAGCCACACTGTCGGAACAATACTTACATGGGATTATAGCCATGGATTCTAGCATCATTCAAGTCCTTTCTGACGTCGGTCAAGAACACTACAACCTCTTGGCGAGTTCATCCATGGGCTCTGACAAAAGATCCCATTTTCAGGGACTCCAATGCCACTGTCGCGTTCCGGTTGTTCCAGGCCCCAAGCTCTTTGTATTTCTTGTCCCTTGGCCAAGTGTTGGTGGGCCACTTGAACCGGGTGTCGACGATGTCGACGAAGCCCACCTCAGCCATTATTGCCTTGATTCTCTCGAACTCTACCGATTGAAGCCCCAACTTTGCAAAGGCCTCCCCAAGTAGCTTACACCATTTTGAGAGAGCATGGTCCTCGGTAAGAGTGCCATCGTCGGAGCGAATGACACCCCCGGTTTCTTGGATCTCGACATAACCGTCTGGATGAAGATTTCTAGTATAGCTAAGCATCATGACTGAATATGAGTCTGGAAAAGACCTACTCAAATATCGTGCGAAGATATTTCTCCCAGTTCTTGATACTGAAAACCATCATCCTACTGTGGATATAATCGAATGGCTCTGGGTAAGTCCAATCCTCGTCAATGTCATCGATGATGAAACGGACGTTTGGGGGTACGCTTTCAAGATAGTAGCTGATGCAAACATGACGAGACTTTCTGCCAACGCATACAAATCTGGTTGAATAAGAGAGAGGTCAACGCCAATGACTTAGAATATTCAGACAACCGTTCAAATCAACTCTTTGAGGTTCTTTACCTCGGATTTTGGATACTCGTCAGCATAGTCTATAGCCCAGATCCCAGTTCCCGTACCCAGGTCAAGGACTCGTCTGGCATCTCACCCAGGGCGATTTGGTGGAGCCATGCCGAGCTTATCCCCAAAGGTCAGCAGGAAAAGGTGATGCTGTAGGTCTTGATAGTATCAGGTCAGATCCACGTCAAGTCACTACTAGCTGGTAACTCGTACCTAGCCTATCGTTTTCAGCTTTATCGTTTGGAAGATGGTATCCTATCACTTGTATCAGCAACTGATGCTTCAGCGTGCACAAGAAAACGGGGTGGACGTACTGCCATCCTTATATCGATGGTATGTTCTTCCATTCTCTTGTGGGTAGTTTAAAATGGAGCTTGAAAGGCTCTGTGTTGATGATGCTGCGTCCTGGGTCACCGCAGGTCAGTTCTCTGTAGTGTGACAGGCCAGGAACGAATTGGTCTCACATCTCCGAGCGAGGAATCATTATCACCAATGAGCTGCATCCTGGTTAGCGCCGTATGGTGCAAGACCAGTCAAGGTCGGACCTCGTCATCCGCATTGATAGCTGACATGTTGATATTGCAGGTCGTTTTGGCTAGAGGGGAGAAATCATCTGCCACTCTGACGGAGCAAGATATCCGTATTGTATGACCGGCAGGGTTTCCCCTCACTAAAGCGTGATATGCCTGACCTGAGGCACCACATGCTTGCATGATGTGATGTGATGAGTAGTTGCCCAACCAACAACACATTATAAGAACTGTGACTGGACGGCTTTAGTTAAAACGGACCAACACATGATAGCCCCGACGAGATTGGTTTCCCGAAGCCAGTGTGGAGCTCCTTTTAGACTCCTAACACTTGTTCCCGAGATGGTCTCAAGATAGTTGGCATGATAGATACCTCATCAATCTTGTCTGCAGATGTTAATATTTTCACTACATCCTGACTTGAGATTTGGAGAGCATTCCGCTCAGTATTCAATCTTTGGATTGGTGGGTAGGAAAACTCACGTACGGTCCAATGCATGTCGGTCATGTACCATACTAACAGATCATTGAGCTTAACCAGGGTATGTACCTACTTAAATCCAGCGTACTGCTGTTGCGGGGTTAATATGCGTCTTTACAACTCTCTTCTCCAGTACTTGCTCAACAAGACATCAAGTATGGCGGCCGGGGAACCACCATTGGTAGTGCCGGCGCAAGACTCTCCCTCAACGTCTCAGCCGTTGCATTCAGTCTCACACTGGGAAGAGCTCACCGCAGTAAGTTGAGTCCTCGCTCAATAGTCAGAAGAAAGTATACTTACATCCAAAAAGGCAGCTGAGGCCCAGGCTGATGGCAGAGATTCAGCCATCAGCTCCAACCATGCGGGATCAACTGCCTCAATGGCCTCGAGCATTCTAGCATATCGCACCATCCAAGGAAGAACATTTCATTCCGAGAGGGGAAATGCCCGTTATTGGTATTGTGTCCGCTCACTGACCTCAGTTCTCCAGCATTAACCAGTCCACCAAGGGCCTCTAACGACGAACAACAAAATGATTCCATGGACATAGTGTTAGTTTTCTTAGGGTCGAAGCAACCAGCACTTGCATGCTTACTATGGAAAGCGATCACTTTCTATGTCTTCTTATTGATGACAAGATTATACTTGACACCCTTGGAAGATAACATTCAGGTTGGTGGAGTAATCCTTAACCATAAGCCGTTCACATACTCACATGCTATATGCGGCTTTAGATGTCGGAACAGGGACTGGTACAGTAATCCCCTCGAGTGAAACCCAAGCTAGATTGGGCAGGTAAGTTGGTAATTCTCCAGGCACTTGGGCAATGTTTGTGACCCTTCTGTATCTACACCGAGTTGTCACTAACTCCGAAGGATAGTGATTTCGCCGACGAATTTCCCTCGGCCAGGGTTATTGGCACCGACGTATCTCCTATCCAGCCATCCTGGCTCCCGCCAAATTTGGAGTTGTGAGTTTCCAAATTCCTTCTCAGTCACATCTCAAAGTGAATAAAGTTATCCCAAGTTCTCAACGTCCTAATAAATTCTTGCAGCCAAATCGATGACTGTACACAGCCATGAACTTTTGAGCCTGACTCTTTTGATTTTATACATATCCGATACCTTTATGGGAGCACCAAAGACTGGTCTTCTCTATTCAAAGAATCATTGCGTGCCTGTAAGCCTGGCGGATGGGTTGAAAGCCACGAAGCCTCGGCGATGATAGAAAGCGATGATGGTACAGTCACCAACAGCAGTGCTATGTATGAATGGGGGAAGTTCTTTATCGAAGGAGGCAAGAAGATGGGCCAACCTTTTACTATTTTAGAGGATAACCTCCAGCAAGTGTGTACGCAGGAGGCAGGATTTACAGACATACATATTGTTGACAGAAAGGTTAGTCATTATGCTACTAGCGGTATATCAGAGTTGACTTGGTACACAGATTCCTGGCGGCGGATGGGCCAAAGACCGAAAATTGAGGGAGATCAGGCACTATGTGCTGGCCGCTCTTGAGAAAGATTTCGAGGGTTACGTCTTATACATGGCGAGTCAGCTCTTAGGGTGGTCTATGCCAGAATTTAAAGTGTATTGCGCTCAACTACGTCGAGAGCTCCGATATGGTGCAAATCACCCTTACTTTCGCTATAGAGTAGCTTACGGTCGAAAGCCAGAAGCTTGATAGCGTAAAAGAGCATTGGCGGAGCTTGCAGCGCACGCAAAGATTCGTTGAGTATGTGTTTGTGCGGATGTCTTATTTGCTAATTTTCCTGATTGAGACCGAAAACAAGGCAGGGGAAATTGTCTCGGTACGGGATGTCCTTTTTGCTTTGGTGTTGGTTGTGTATCATGTCGAGCGAGTGCATGCATCTAGATTGCCTTGGCGCGCGTATCTGCTCTAGACTTTACAAAGGCATAAACTTACAAAGATGAAATATCATAAAGTTCACAGACAAGTGCAACTAAACTTTCATTGCCCGAAGGACTAGTCCTCAAGACTGTTGATGCCCAGTTGCCAGACTTTCACCCAACGTCGATCATCACCCTCGAAGGGCTGAGGGCTACAAGGATCAGTTTGTATTCCATACCAAACAAACATAAGCTCTGAAGACTTTGGAGTAAAGCAGCTGAGGTCAAGACTGCCGTAGTTGCTGAAACTTGCGAGCATGACCTAAAGCTTCAGCACACGATTATGATCACCTTGGCATAGACAAACTACTAACAGGACCGGCATGGGGGCTATGTGGATGATGTCTCTCCGTATTATCCACCCTAGGCTAGGAGTATGCTATATAACTAATGGATGATATCGGAGTGAAGAGCTTCAACCTCGACATATGTTTAGAAGGATAGGAAACCTATAGGCTATGTATTTCTTTCTCTTCCTGTTACCCAAGACAATAGCTTGTTATTAGAACCAGGGTTGTATTATAAACATGGAAATTAAACACCGGGAGTTGTAAAACCAGGCAGCTTAGGCCAATCACCTAAACGGCCGGGATCACCACCAATGCGGACCCAAATAGCATGCGAAGGTGTAGGTCCGTCAAGGATAAACATTTGGTACCAGGATGGGGGACTGACAAAGGCGTTGGGGGGTGCCCTTACAGTGCAAGTCGTGCCAGTACAAGAAAAGGCAGGGAATAGAGTACGCTGGCCCATAGTGACTCCGTGGGTTGCGCCAATCGAGGCCAGCAGTGACACTCGCATTTTGGAAGCACCTTCAGCGAGTGTTGATGTGAGTGTGAAGGTGTAGCTCCCGCTGTACTCCCAGTCCCGATCACTGATTGTGAACTTGGGTTGTGCAGCACCCGACATGAGGTAGTCGGGAACAAAGTACTCGAGACGGTACTCCTGAGGATGCTTACCCTCGTCCTGAGGGTCTGAGCCTGAGATGAGCACCTTCCCATCACTGAGAAGAACAGCCTCGGAGTGATACATGCGGGCGATGGTGGTGTTGGCCAGTACGGTCATGCGTTGGCCAAGGGGCTGTTCGGGATCATACATGACAGCGTTGAGGTTGGCATTGTCAGCTAGACCGAAGCCACCTCGACCGACCTGCGCACCGCCAATGATGATATAGCGGCCGTCAGGAAGGGCCACCATGTTGGGCATGACTCGCTTGGATGGCTATAGCAGTTAGCATAGGCACAGACTTGTGTCGTTGACTAAGACGTACCATTCTCTCGATCGTCCACTCGGCACCTGGAGTATCGGGCTCCATGATGACGCAGTTATCGAGGGCTTCGTTACCAGGTTCATGAGTAGTACCACCACAGATGAGCACTTGAACAGGCTCATCGTAGGGAGCCTTCTGGGGCATCACCATAAGAGTACCCTGTAGAGGATAGTTACGGCCAGTCAGGGGGTTGTCGACAGCACCAGGCATATCGGGCAGCTTGCGAATGGAATGAAAGTCGACCTGAGAAATAATGCGTGACTCGTTGAACTGAGCAAAGAAGATGTTACCAGATGGAAGAATAGCCATGTGTGGGTAAGAGTTGGTTCGTCCAATGTTCTCAGCGCGCTCAAGATAGTCGAGGTATGTCGACTCTGTGACTCCTGCAGGATGAGGCAACACCTCAGCTGTAGGCACAATTGGCGCATCAGAACCGGATTCACCGCCCATGGCTAGAATGGAACCATTAGAAAGAACAAGGGCTGTTGGGTACCAACGAGGATCAAAGAGCTTCAACTGTGAGAAGTCCTCTTCCCAGTCATTGGTGCCATTATCAACACCTTGTGGCGAGTCAGGGGTGAAGAAACGGATACCATAGATAGAATCGGCTGACCATCCACCAATGTTGATCATGCGGCCGGCCTTGTCAGGCAAAGTAAAGGAAGCTGAGCAAAAGACGTCGGTCTTAAGAGCAAGTTCACGATACGTGTTGGTCGTGTAGTCAAACTCGAACGATCCCTCAGTGTCATCCCACGATGTACCATGCTTCTCAACGAAGACGACCTTATCATTGATGCCGACGGAGCTAATCAAAGGCACAATTGGCGCAGTCGAAAAGAAGTCATACTCGCCTGCGGCAGGGCCAGACGCGTAGTGGAACGTGTTGAGTGACTCTCCAGTCCACTCGTAGTAACTGATATGGTTACCAGAACCACAAGTAAAGTTGCGATCACCAGGACAAGCCATGCTGCAGAAGCTGTCATCCTTCCAAACATCGCCGCGGGCCTCGACAGCCTTGAGGTCGCCACAGACACACTGGCGACCGTATTCAACGCCAGCAGCTGAGTATCCGAACCTCTGGCAGTGTGAGAGACAGAACTCAATAGTCATGTTGCTCGTGGCGTAGTTGGGAGCATCTTCCCAGAGCCACTCAAGGATGTAGGGGTTATTGTTGTCGAAGACACAGCCCTTGTACTCCCAGTCACCTGGCAGATCATCTTCTTTAGCGACAGGAATGGGCCAAATTGGAAAGTCACCGTCCGAGTAGAGGGAAAGACGGTTTCCGGCACCACACATCTGGCTGCTGTCGCCGGCGCAAGGCATGTTGCACTGCGACTCTTCTGTTTTAGAGGCAGCGTTGTTCAACGCATTACCACAGAAGCACTCTTCTGAGTATTCAAGACCGGCAACAGTGAAGCCGTTCTCAATACAAGTCGCAATGCATCTCTGCGGAGTCATGGACGAAGATGGACCGCCAGGAGCAGCAGCCATGGCACGTCCAGGGGGGTCAATGTAGCAGCCCCGGTAGGCCCAACCATCAGGTAAACCAGTAGCAACGGGCAAAGTATCAGAGACGGCGGTTCTGGTGCTGCTGGCCCCAGACTCTTCAGGCAAGGCCGAGGTGACCGAGGTGACGGCGGCAGAGGCTTTGCCAAAGACATTCAGTCTATCACCAGCACCGCAAGGCTGGTCGCTGTCACCGGGACATGGCATGCTGCAGTCGGCCTCAGAAACCTTGGTGGTGGTGGGCCTCTTACTGCCACAGACTAAAGAACATCACAATGAGCTATGTCACAAAGGGCCATGGGATGACATTGGCATCACTTACAGCACTCGACTGCGTATTCTATGCCGGCATAGGCATAACCGGCGGCAGCGCAGTGGGCAACACAGACCTCAGCGGTCATACCAGTGTTATCATAGTGAACAGGGCCATCAAGAGCACGCTTGGAAACGCTGTCAACGAAGCATCCAAGGTAGCTCCAGCCCTCTCTGGGAGTGGTAGGCGGCGTCAAATCTCTACGAAGGATGACGCTGGCCGACGTCAAGTGAATGAAGGCTGCGCCGTAGGCAGCAAGACGATGGAAGATCATGATGCAAATGGCCAATGCAGGGTTTAACGAAAGACAGGAAACAAATGAATGTGAAGTGAGTGTCAAGGATGTTTGGGTTGCTTCCAAGGGCCGACCAGAAAATGCTGATGGATAACACGACCATACATATATCAGTTTATCGCATCCCCCTACTCTGATATTACGAGCCTAATGCATGCTCTAACTCGCCCAGACTGCCAACTTCTCACACCCCTTTCGCATATATCTTATGATCCATTTGTCAAAGTCAGCTCATTCAAAACCCATACAGTTTTCAGCTTTCAGCTATGGGAACACCAATGTGATAATGAAGCTTGCCGGGCGCTTCAAAAGAAGTAAATCACAATGCTATCTAAGTGCTGGGTGCCAAATGCCACCCCGTCTGCAGAAAGACCGTGATCATATCAGGTCACTGTTGCCGCATATCGTATTCTATCTAGGCGAGAGAGTCTAGATCACGGACAAGATCTTGGCAAAAGTTAGTAGTGCTTATGCGGCAATTTCAGCCTTGTCCGGATATGCCATGTTGGCCCATGCGTGCACTTTTCTGCATCGTCGAGTCAGATTTCTTATCGAGCAACTGTCAGGAACCCGTTAATCCCTCTACTCCTCGACGTGGTTGGCGCTCGACATGGATCATGAGTGGCTGGGAAGCGGAAATATTGATCCCTGCTCGTCTTGGCTACTTAAAAGCGGTTATTTTCAGAGACTCCGGTTGGTGGAAGTGGACTCAACTGCGGCGAAGCAACGAGCCCCGGCATTGCAACCCAACGGTGCATAGGAAAATAAAAAATACGAGTTTGCAATCAAATTTTCTGCAGCAAAGAGCGGCACAGAACTCTCGACTGTGCTAGCTGCATCATTATCAGAGCTGTGATGCATGCTTACTGCTTCGTCTTGTCCCGCTTGGCGAATGTGCTGTTTGATCTCGTGTTATCACATCTCTTGGCCCACTACTTGAGAAACAATACTTTGACAGATATCAAACAATGAAAAGTTCCTGTAGCTATACGGTTTCTTCTGGCTAGGCTACAGTCTCCTCCACCCAGCTGATCCTACCAGTGTGACTTGTCAATATCGGCGGTTGGGATGTAGATTCCACTCTACATACATCGTGCTTGATGCAGATATCGCAGGAACTCTCTGGTTTCGTCCTGACACGAAGCCAAACCTGAGATTAAAAGTGACGCATATCACGATCTGGCATATTCGGATGTACTCATTTATTACAATCCCATTTTGACTTGCGCAAACCTCGTAGCCCAATTGTCATCTAAAATGAAGAAGAAAGTGAAAACCAGGTACCAGAAAGTAATACAATCATTATCAGTTCCAAGATGCAACCCCGTCAAATTCTACCCCCTGTCACGGGTAAGCTTAATTATTCTAGGATGCTGTTTTTTTTTTTTATTCAGCATGCACCTTCCTGCCACATCTTAACAGACTTGATAACCATGCCGCGGTCCTCCTTGGGACCCCAGGTTGGAAGCCAAGTCTCATTAGCCTTCCAAAAGTCACGCATAGGGGTCTCACTGCTGTCGGCCCAAGGTTTGCCGCCGATGGCATCACTGAGATTGCACCAAGTTAGCCAAGCCACCATTAGCAGGGGGAAGGGGTTATGATGCGGGGGGCTTGAAAATCCCCCGAGTGGGTGTGAAGCCGGTAGTAGTGGAATCTTAACTTACGGGAACCAGCCATTCGTGCCGCCGACAGCCACGTTAAGAATGAGATAGAAGGGTTGGTCAAATGGAGTATTGGCACGACCAGTACTACCCCATGGATCAACAGGTATTGATCCGTTGATCGACTCCCCGGCAAACTCGCCGTATGTCCACATGTTCTTGTTTTTGGAGAAGTCGAAAAAGATGACTTGCTGCAGAGGGGATTAGTCAAGTGCTTGAACAAGGGTAGCTTATCAGGGTGAGTAGCTCACTCGAAGTCGGCCGTCAAGCCATGTGAAGAGATATTTCTCACTCCACTCCAACCCATAGGTGTGGAAGTCCTGGGTGTAAGACACTCGCTGCCCTCCCCACTCACCGACGCTCATTCGCCAGCGGTCATTCTCAGTAGCTGTTCCCCAGTGGAGTGCTGATGAGACGATGTTATCGCCCATAGGATAATGGCGAGCATTGTTGCCACGGCTCTCAGCGATATCAATCTCACCAGACTTTGGCCACTCGCCGTAGACACTCTCTTCGGGCATCATCCAGATGGCCGGCCATAGCCAGTCGCCACGAGGCATGCGTGCAGTCACCTCGACTCGCCCGTAGCGGATCGTTTTCTTTCCCTTGGTGTTGAGTCGTGCCGACCGCACCGGGTTGATAATCTGGCCCAAGGTGCTATTGCTGACAGCTGCACAAGGGTAGCGGGCATTGAGCTTCTCCGTCTCCTTTGTAGTACAGTCGCCGTCTGAGCGACCGTCAGTCGTCAGGTTGACAGTGTGACCGTGCAGGAGTTGCTTGTAAGTAATGTCGGTGCTTTCAAGAGTCATTGTGGGCACAATGTGCAAACCCTCTGCGTCGACATATGAGTTGGCTTTGTCCTTTGTAGTCCAGTCAAAGGCACCATTACTGGATAGCTGTGAGTGATGGGAACATAGTGGTACGTAGAGAACATACCCAAAGCCATTCATTTGAACCTCATGGTTCCAGTTGTCCAGGTTCTTGAAGTTGTCGTCCATGACCAAACAGTACTGCCATATCAGTCAGTCCAAGCATCGTAAAAGCTTGATCTTTATTCACCTCATGGTTGGGCACACCTCGGGTCTCATTCCAGCACAGGTACGCGCCAATTCCTGAGAAGAATATTGTCAGTGACTGCTCAGCAGGATATCTAGCAGTATTGTCGACTTACCAAGACCAATGAAGATACATGTATAGAATATTATACTGTCCCAGTTGAACTCCCTCTTGGACTTTACGAGCCATGGTTTCTCAAACTCGCCCTGAAGTCGGCTGCTCCTGAAGCGGCGACGAAGACCAGTGCCTGGACTGAGTTAGCGATGAACAGGTATAAAGCTATGCAAATTTACTTACTTCCATACGTAGAGAGATTACGGGACTGTGTTGTTGGCCGCTGAGATGTCACGGATTCCGCAATGGGTGTTGCAGCAACCGGGGTAGCAAAGGGGTTGTCGGTCGACTCAATACCAGGTGTACTAAATGGGTTCACCTGTTGCGAGGACGAGGCCTCGGGGGCAGAAGTGGCAGTTTTGGAGCCTTCCATTGCCGGAGTGGAGTTACCAGCGCGTGTATGGGTACTGTCACTCTCAGCTTGTCAGGTCCGGGAAGCCAAGAACGTCAGTCAATGTTTGGATCTGTCCCAGGCAGTCTTGTTAAATGGCCCTTTGAGAAATGCCTTTGGGCAGGATGAAATCGTGCTTGCCAAAGAGCAGCTGAAGCTACCCTAGGACTTGGCATGCCATGCCAATTCTAGAATCTGGACCCGGTCATCTCCTACGCAAGACTTGGCCTTGGTCTGGCGATTATGCGGCTTGAGAAGGGTGCTGAGATGCAGGCATAGCGTGGTGATGTCGCTATTCAAGCCCATGGCGCTCATTGCCACCGCGACACGGCCTGGAATAGGCTATTCAGAGATGCGTTTTGCTGATAGCAGCCGGTGAGAGCCAAAAGGCCGAAGCCGAGACAACAATGTCAGGATGTTGATTCGCAACGACTGGGGGCTCTGCGGCCCGCGCATAAAGCCGGCCTCAACGGTCAGGCTAGGGACTTTCCGTAATAGTGTAATCAGGCCGAGAGTGAGACCTTTTGCGGCAGCCTGTATCTGACATGTAACCTTAGCCAAGGCAAAGTCTGCCGCTACGAGTGAAAGGGGAAGCTAGATAGGATATATCCTAGCACCGGCATTGACCCCCGGCTCGCCAAGAGATTTCAGATTCACAACGTTATCTAAGGCTGGCTGCTCTGCTTAGCGACCCTCCAACTAGCCTCGCTAACGGCAACCGGGCCGTTGATAACGTTATTCAATATACGATAGCCACTATGGCTATCTTGGGTATAGTCCCTGCGTGGCAAGCTGAGTTGTGTTGATAGACTCTTGGGATCCCAGTTGCGAATTCTCTCCGCTTCTCTTGATTGGCCGACTGAATTTTTCAATCTCGGATGCCTAGTATTTCTAATATTAGCGCTAGATGCTGTTTTACTAAACGCCGCACAACGACATGGCGCTGCTGCAGACCTTGGTCGTAATTGTGGCCTTCCTCCGTACCCTGACGTGTTTCCAGCCAACAGATGGCAATATCTCAAACACGGTTGCTGTGGTTCCAAGCTTTTCTCCGTAAGCTTAAGAAAAATCCCTTCTTATCTCCTGGCCTTGTTGTGATGCCAAGTGTCTTCCAGCTCGCTAGATTTTAGATCAGCTCAGCTTGGATCGGTGTCCTGGGGGCAAACAATATTTCTTTTGCAGTCATTGCAGGGTTTACGATACGTGTTTGCTAGCAAGGACATGCCAGCCTCAACAAGAAGCAAACGAGATGGCTCCTGCAAAACTCTGTCCATTTCATTCTGCCATGGATTGTCTGACGTTTGCATTGTGATCGAGACTGGTTTCTTGCAGCCAACTAGGTGTCAGAATAACACATATGCAGAGCATTCATAACTTGCTAAAGCCGCGCCTTTTGCCCTGTGTTTTCCTCTTTCTTGGCTCGATCAGCTCCTCCCCATTCCCACTTTCTCATAAGTCCCCAACCCTTTTTCCTTTCTAGGAACATCCCCAGCTTCGCTCTTGTACTCCAAGTGGGAGCACGAGAACCGCGTCGCGCGTGAAACATGGTGTCTGAAAAGTCGGGCTCTCGTTTCATCGAGTCGGGAGTGCTTCAACCACCTAGTCCTACTGCCGACTCACAGACACTGCGGAAACTTGAGAGTGGTGATCATATCTCTACTGCTGCCCAAAAATCCCCAGAGTGGCCCTTGAGGAGACCACCGCCGTCAAGGTCTGCCCACAGCTCATACTCAGGGACACCTGCTTTGCAGATCTCTGACGCTACAGAACTACCGACTGTGAGTCTCAGCTTCCTACCTTCATTGCCATCCTCTCCCGTTCATACAGTACTTGTACCATGGAGTCTGGCAAAGGTCATCGCCTCTATTCCACTTCTCCCTTGATCTAAAGCTGCCACGCCACATAATCATCGGGCAAATTCCATTTAGCCTCAATCCTTTGACAAAGGCTCCATGCCTGAACCTTCTAACACGCTCTAGGTCGCCAAATACATTGCTCGCCGCGCCACTCTACTTGGATGGTTTGATGAACCTGCTTCAGCTGCAATCACCAATGGCTGGTCTTCGACATGCATTGCACTAAAAAAACCTGACGGCTCTTACATCTATACTCCAGATGACCCAAGTCCAGACTTGGTGGCGGCTGTTGTCCGCTTGGATGAGGCTGCCATCGTCTCAATGGCTTCTGAGGTAACCAACACAGTCCTCGACAACATCAAACCTGACCAGGCATGCTTGGTGAATGAGAACACTGGTTCTCGTATTCCCATCGTCTCCAAGCTCGCCGATGTTGAGAAGTCTTTGGTTCATTCGACAAGCTCCTGCATTGTGATACAGGAGCGATGTGTCCTCATTTGGTCGAATGAGCCTAGAACCGTTCTGAATGTGGCACACATTGTTGAGAAGCTGATGCTAGGATTTGTAAGTTAAAAGCAGCACATCTAAAATGAACAAAAAGGCTGATCGATTTATCAGGTCGTTGGTCCTAACATGCCCCGTGGATTGCTTGCCCAGACTGAAGAACCTTCAGTGGTTGAACACCTCACGCCAGCTCGGGGCGAGATTGATGAAAAGGATGAGGTCTACCGGCGTGCTATAAAGGTAGAAGAGGGCCAGAGAGAAGGAGATGAAGACATCGAGGGCAAGCAGCCGGTACGCCCTACGTTGATAGTGCATTCTTTCCGAATCGGCATTGTTATGATGCTGGTGATTCTGACACAGAGTGTGGGTGTCTCTCGAGTAAGTTGCTGACCATGTTCCGACTGATTTTCATAGAGTACTGATCTAAAACTCTGTAGCTTATCAGGCAGTGGTCATGGGATGGTGATTATATGCGCTTCATACTAGTGAGTTGCAGATTATGGTGCCGAGATTGAATGTCAAGTCTAACACGCACAGGTTGCTGTTATCCCGCCACTATGTGTGTTGTCTCTGGTAAGTTTATTTCAGCTCAGTTGTGAATGCCACATCTAACTATGTTAGTTCTTTTTCATTGTCGTCGTCAGCAGTGCCTTTCAACTGCTCCTACCAGCTGGAATTTGCCTGAGGAACTCGAAATATCATTCCGGTGAGTAACCTAGCTTCATGTCTGTATAAGACACGAAGAACCATGCTAAGCCTGTGCCACAGCTGTCAAGCCCAACCCGAAGCGTTACAAAGACTATGAGCTTCCACACATCACTGTGCAGATGCCAGTGTATAAGGAGGGTCTCCGAGGGTTAGTATGACTCTTATGATAGTCGAGGGTTCCAGGTGATGCTGACTTGGTTAAACAGTGTCATTGTCCCAACCATGGTCTCAATCATGGCTGCTATTCAGCACTACGAGAACCAAGGCGGCACCGCCTCCGTCTATATCAACGATGATGGCATGCAATGCATCCAACCTGAGCTCGCGGCAGCTCGAAAGCAGTACTACCGCGAGAACGGCATCGGATACTGTGCACGCTTGCCCAACATGAAGAGTCCCAAGAAGGGTGGCATCTTCTCGTGGTTCAAGCGAACGCCCCCTGTTGATCCTGAGGTGGACAATCAGGATGAAAGCGAGCTTAGTCCTCAAGGTCGTGCTAACAAGCTCGGCTTTGTGCGTAAGGGCAAGTTCAAGAAGGCCAGTAACATGAACTATTGCCTGGCCTTCTCGAATCGCGTCGAAGACGAAATGCTTCGTCTAACAGAACTTGAGTGCCAGAACCGTAACTGTACCTACGAAGACTTGACAGCTGAAGACGACGACAGACTTTACGAAACAGCGCTCCAGAACATGGTTGACGCTGATGAAGGCAAGACCTGGGCTGAAGGCAATATCCGCATGGGCGAGCTCATCCTGTTGATTGACTGCGATACACGTGTTCCCATTGACTGCCTTCTCTATGGCGCCCTGGAGATGTACGAGAGTCCAGATGTGGCCATTTTGCAGCATGGCTCCGGAGTCATGCAAGTTGCCCATAACATCTTTGAGAACGGCATCACTTATTTCACCAACATTGTCTACACAGCCATCAAGTACGGTGTTGGAACCGGTGACGTTGCTCCCTTTGTCGGCCACAATGCCTTTCTCCGCTGGAAAGCCATCCAGAGCGTTGCCTTTGTGGATCCGTCTGACAAGGTCACCAAGTGGTGGTCTGACTCGCATGTGTCTGAGGACTTTGATATCAGTCTTCGGGTTCAGATGGCCGGCATGATCTGTCGACTGGCCACCTACCATAATGGAGGCTTTCAGGAGGGTGTATCTCTCACTGTTTACGATGAGTTGAATCGATGGGAAAAGTACGCTTATGGCTGCAACGAGCTTGTGTTCCATCCATTGTAAGTCCTCAAGTGTTGTATCTCGTCTGACAAATACTAATTCCTCACTCACAGTTACCAGTGGATCTACAAGGGCCCAATGACTAGACTCTTCCTCCGCTTCCTCTGGAGCAACATGCCTGTTTCCAGCAAGGTCTCCATCATTGCCTACATCTTTACTTGTAAGTTTTCCCGAGCGAGTTATTGGTTATAACAAGCTGACCATTTTTTTAGACTATGCTATCGCTGCGGGTATGCTACTTACTCTCGTCAATTACATCCTCGTCGGCCTCTTCTTCTATGACCTTGACCAGTTTTATACTCCGTCTTGGGGTATCTGGGTCTCCCTCCTGGTCATCTTCAATGGCGTTGCCTCTGTCTCTTGCAGTATGACACGACACCGCCTCAAAGAAAAGTCATTCTGGTCCGCTGTTCTCGAAGCCGCCAAGTGGCTCCCGTTTCTACTTCTCTTCTTTGGTGGCATCAGCATCAACTGTGCCAAAGCCTTGCTATGCCACGCCTTCTCTATCAACATTGAGTGGGCGTCAACCTCGAAAGAGCTGGGTCCTACCGGTATTTACATTGGCCTCAACAAGATGATGCACCGCTTCAAGTACACATTCTTGATCTGCATTGTTATTGCTGCTGGTATGATTTACATGGCTGTTGGTGCGCCTTGGGGCTGGACAATTGCTCCTGGTGAATTCTCAGCTGGTACATATGCTATTGTGCCTCTGGCAGTCCAAGTATCTTGCGCCTTTACGCTGCCGCTATTCCTTGGCTTGACATGATAGGGTTAATATTTTCTTTGCAAGACAAGAATTTGGACTTTCATAGACGAGAGAATTAATTTGATTTTACCATACGGTTAACATATGATCACATGAGACCTGCTGAAGTAATATTGGATAATCACAAGTGCTAAACGAAATGGTCATTTATGCATTACCATTCTGGGCCAATATGGTGTTGGCACGTAGATTGAGCATATATCTCACAGAAAAGTAATCGAAATTGGTATACAGTACGTGCACAGGTAAGATGGATGTTCTCTCGTCAGCACTAGCTCCGTAGATAGATGGAAAAGTCAGGAGCTTTTTCATGCTGACAGTCGACACATCTTTGACCTCAGTAACCTGTCTCCTCCACAAACATTCTTCGCAGTCAAAGAATCTGACATTTTTACGCATGCGAGCATGGCTCCATTCAAGGTCATTGTCGTTGGCGCTGGGCCCGTGGGCTTGGTACTCGCCCACGCGTTGCAAGCGGCTGGCATCGACTACTTGGTTGTTGAGCAGCGAGCGCAAGTCCCTCCAGAGCCTGCTTACGGTCTATTTCTATGGCCTCACATCGTCCGAGTATTTCACCAACTCGGCCTTCTCGATGCTGTCGAAGCAATTGGCGAGCGGATGACTGGATCCACACACTTGTCAGCTGAGGGCGAGGTTCTACGAGCTGATCAGGGTTACAGTGATTTAGTAATGCTGTAGGTGGAAACCTCATCCTACTTTATGCTACAGGGTACTTACTCCTCAAAGGTTCGGATACCCCATGATGTTATTTAATCGAGGTATCTTTGCAAAAACACTGGTAGAAATGCTTGGTAAAGGGAAGCAACATATAAAGACAAGCAAGCGTCTAACCAACATTGTACATCACAACGACGGTGTCAGAGTCGACTTTTCCGATGGAACCTCAGAGAATGGGTCGATTGTCGTCGGGGCTGATGGGATCTGGAGTTCCGTCAGAGATCGCATGAAGGAAGCAGCTCCAGAAGGACTTTTTGATCAAGAACCGAATCCATTCGAAGCGTCATACGCAGGCGTGTTCGCTAAGACAGATCATATTGACAAGCTCACCCCTGGGACTGATTTCAACGTCTACCAAAAAGACACTCATACACAAGTATTCACGTCCAAGGCCGAGGCACTCATCATTACCTATTACCGCATACCAGCCTCGAAGGAGCGCACGTACTTTGCGCAAAACAACGCAGAGGATGCTGCGAAACCCTGGTTGAATACTCCAGTAACCAAAAATGTCACATTTGGTACTTTATGGAATAATAAGAGCGCCGGTGGGAGCGCCAACTTCGACGAGGGTGTACTGAGCTGGTGGCACTGGGGTCGGATGGTTTTGGTTGGAGATGCTGCTCATAAGGTACTTTTCCATAACTCCCACTGCTTTTCAGTTACGCTAATAGCAAACAGATGAATCCTATCAGAGGTGCAGGGGCTTGTTGTGGTATTGAGGATGCCGTCGCCTTGGTTAATACTCTCAAAAGGGCGCTACGCTCCAACTCGAGTCCTTCTGCCATAGAAATCCGCCAGTCTTTCATTGCTTACCAATCCGATCGTGAACCTGTGGCGAGGCTATGGATGGATATATCCCGAGTCAAACTTGATCTTTCCACAGGTCCGTCACAGCCTGGGCTGAAAGCAGCCAATATTGCAGACATGAGGACTATGCTTCTGGTTTCGAATGCACCTATACTTGAGGCTGTCCCCTTTTCTGACGAGAGATCAGGGTTGATACCTTGGAGGAGAAAGCCAACATACTCAGCGGATTCTGATAAAGTCAAACCGCGGCTCTAGAAAGGATATTACGTCGACATCCGAGCGAAAAGCTCGACTTATGTGGTGCTGTCCTTTTAGACTCCATAGTACCAAATCATCAACAGAATATGGCAGCATCGTGCGGGGTATGACAAGTACAATTGGCCAGGAGGATAGAGTGATGGCTTAGAAACTTAGAGTATACGTAAGGGAACGAGTCAACGCGATATTACAGAATACGAACTTTTGATTCTCAATCCTCAGACTAGTTTATTGATAAATATTACAAGTATCTATCTTAAACAAAGAGCAGATATAATACAGTACAGCTGCTTATTAGGGCAGCGGGACAGTTTCAAAAGGCTCCACGCTAAACACGCCTGGCTACACAAAGATTTGGATCGTTACTTTCTCATCAAGGTTGGCTAAGAGTGAACAAAACGAAGGACTGTCCAGCGTCCCTAGAGTCGAACGGAAATGCGATAGCTATCTGCACCAATAGAGGTTTCAGATAACTGAGCCACTGCAATATGGCGAGGTCTCCGGCAGAGACACTTTAGATCTTGCAAAAGAAGTCGCCGTTGCGCAGCAAAGGACCAAGGTATGATTCAGGGACTATTAATCATCTTGTTAGCATACCAAATAAGCGTAAGTGTGCCGAAATGCTCACCATTGATTGAGGCAGTGAAACTACCGCAGAGTTTTCTCCAGGCTCCATCGTTGTCGCAGTTCTTCCACTGGGGCTCACCCCTTGCTGCGCTGGGCGTGTCGGGGTAGTTCCACTCGCACCAGTCGTGGGTGGCCTAGAGATGCTGTCAGTTGCCGAGTTGTGTGGCATGAGAATTGAACTTACAAGACAGGTGACACCTAGTGTCTGGGGGTCAAAGGTAGGTTCCTTGCCAGCACATTCCTCAACCTTGAAGACTTCCTCCATAGTCGCCCATCCCTTGTCATTGATGGCATTGACCAGATCAATTTGAGTGTTCCTCCAGTCATTGGGGTTGTGCAACGCGTAAGTGTTGCCAGCATCAGCGTCGACATACCACTGGAAGCAGTTGCCAAATTCAGTAAGAGCATCGCATTGAATCTCGCCTGTTTCTTTGGCAAACTCAAGCGCGTTGACGCCGGTGCTCCTCGACGAGATGATGCCGTTGGCCTTGAGGGCAGCAGAGAGAACGAAAAGCTGGAGTTGCCTGTACAGAGTGCTAGCTTGGATGGTGAGAGACGTGGTAACCCTCTGCGAGAATCCTCCATCCTGGCAAGCAGCAAGGAACACGGTGTGGTTACCTTGCACTTCCTTGACCGTGTCGAGGAGGTTGTGCTGGTAAGTCTCGACCAGTTTAGCTAAGGAAGCACCAATATCGCCGAGCTGAGTGAAGCGGTCGTTTGCAGTTTGGGTGTTTGTCAAGGTCTGGCCAAGCTTTCCGGAGAGATCAAAAGCAGCACCGAGACCGCTGCGGATAACGCCTACACCAGTACCTGCGGCACCAGGAACAACACCAGTAAAGATAGAGACAATGCTAAGCGTAGAACCGAGAATGTTCATGAGATTGCTTGTTGGGGTATTGGCCTCGACCGGGGGAGCTACTGTAGAAACAATGCTGTCAATGGTCTGACCGGCGAGGGAGGATCCAGCACTGAGAGCAGCCGAGTACTGGTTGAAGAATTGGTAGATGGTGTAGATGTTCCAGAGGGCCTAATAGCAATGAGTCAGATTCGTTCATCTAGTATGGATGTGATGGAGCATACATAGAATTGTTGGTTGGAGTAATACTTGCTTGCATCCGTAGAGAATGGCGAGCAAGTGTCACTTGTGATGAGGTCACAAGTGAGACCGGTGTGGCCCTAGATATATGTGCATCAGCATTAACCGGTATCAGTATTTCTTCTGAGGCTTACGTTGAACTGCAAGAAACATTGAGCAAAGCCAAGTTCTTCGCAGTTGGCTTCAGTAGCGTTGGCAGCCATCCAGTCGTTGATGTATTTATCCATTTCCACTATTCTCGTCAGCTGATGCCATGCCAGTTCATTCATCATGCCTGTAACTCACAAGCTTTCCAACACTCGGCCTTCAGACCGCTGGACGATGAGGGAGAACAGTCCACATCCTGTCTCTTTTGGAGGGACGGAGCGGCTGACACCAAGGGCGATAAGCTGAGAGAGAGCAATAGGGAAGTAAAGAGCGTCATGATTGCAGAACAATGAGCGAATTCTTGTTAAAAAATAAACGATTGAAGTTGATGGACTAGCTTCAAGCCAGAAGAGCGAGTTGTTAATGGGAGTTCAGATGGTATCTTTTGTATATGCGCTACCTGGAATATATAACCACCAGCAGCTCATGTCGTCACTGACCATCCCGTTACCCCAAATTAATATTACGATCGGTAGTTAATATCAGTACGTAACCAGTTGTCGGATGTCAAGGTTCCTCCAATAAAAGGACCAATATCTTATGACAACTGAAGGATTTCCCGGCTTGGCAACACTTCGTCGAAGGATTTAAACTTTAAGAATTGGGGAAGTGGTCTTGTCAAACTGAAAAGGGAATATGCATAACGGACACTGGCTATCTCTAACGATCAGTTCGAGGATATCCCTGTCAAAGTTCCATGTATGTAGGGCTTTTTGTATTTCTAGGCGTTCGTAATCTGAAGAAGGCCCCTGAGAAAGTTCCAGATAAGGATTGAACACTGACGATCGATAGTGGGTTTAATAGTTTCAGCCGATAAACTCTAATATGTCGGTCCGAACCGGAAGTCCGAGCCTCATTTATCGTTCCGAGAGATTACATTAATATTATACTCGATAGAAACAGGACTAAAACACTTTATGAAAGTACATGACAAAACATGCACAGCAATATAATCAGCAAAAGTAGAAGCGAAGTTGGAGCAGCAATACTACGTGGAGGGTCGTCTGCTGTTGGTGGTGTTCTACACGTCAAGGTGAAACCAGGCACGGAGCCACCGACCGAGACCCCTGCACCTCTCCCCCATGCGTTATCCGCGTCAGAATGACCCTCGTCCTCTTTCAGACGCGTGCATCTCACGTTCTGACATGATTGGGCTATCTTTGTAACTCTGAGACGGGAGCTGATCTAACTTCTCGATTTGCTCACTGCCAAGTCCAGCTTCCAAGTATTTAAGCTTTTTTGTAAACCATTCCTTCACCTGAAGTGGCCCTTCGCTTAACGCCTGGCAATTTGTAATACCTCGGTGCCAATGTCTTTTGCTGCGCTGGGTCAGACGTCTGGGGTTTTGCCAAGCCGGGCTTGCGGTATCTCGGTATGAACCATAAGGGTATGCACGTAAGTCAGCAGGTGACGGCATTCTGCGGGCCAGGCCCAAGTAATTAAACTTAATCAAGTGTTGGGGCACAGTTTGCGTGCCTAGTTCAGCTGGTAGGAGTTTCTTTTACAGAAGAAGTGGTGTCTTGGATCTGTCGCGGCGTCAACACGTCAAGTTGAGGGACTTTAGTAGGCACCAAAGTTCTAACCACACACTATTACTTTTTCAATAGTGCTTACGACCTCGTATTCTATAACACTGATATTCGTCACGAAACCTATGGCGCGTGAGTTCTAGGGTAGCCCGTGAAATCTGGCAAGACTGCTGTGAGGCCTGAATTATTGCAAAGTATAGACCCACTCAACTATGAGACTTGTCCATGCCACTCTTGTAGTTGGCCCCTTGATCTTTATCCATTTGACCTGCCAGGAACGTCATTGACGAAATGCTTCATCATCGTCTTGTTATTCAATCTCTCAGTTCTCAGCTGCATTTCTCTCTCAGCTCGTTGAGCCGTATCTAGTTCCTTCTTGTTACGCATCAGAATGCTGCGCTGTTCAGAAACTGGAAGATCCACCAGACTCTGTTGATCCTTGACACTCAGTCGTGCGAGCTGTGACGCCAGAGTTGCATCCTTTCGATCTCTTGTGCTGAGTGCACTTGAAGAGCTATTGACCAGGAGGGTGTCTGGCTGGCTTTTGGCTTGTTCGTCTGGCGTTGTTCGGTGGCGCGTCTTGGTAGATGGAACAGAACGGTGTGATAGAATCTTGCCTGAGGGTAACCGAAGACTGTCACTATCTACCTGAACAGCGTTATCCTTCCCGTGGTGATTCAACCCCTCGAGGTCGTAAAAGTCCAATATTTCATCTTTGAGGTCAACCCGACAATGACCTTTATCCAGCATGTGTTGTTGTATGCCCTCAACAGTGTGTCGTCGCATTCCACAAAAGACACATTCGTGGTAGTTGAAGATGATGAAATGTAGATACCAGATTAGCGTTTCCAAATCCACTGTGAGGTGTTCTTGGTAAGGAATATTGAGACTATGCGCTGTCTTCATGTGCGTAACGTTTTTGTTGAAGCCTTTGTCGGCGTGAGAGCAGAAAATGCAATTCTTTGGGTCAAACTCGACCGCAATGTCGTCTGTGTTGGTTGTTTCTGGCTCGGTGTCGTTTTGTGAAGCCTCGTCGATCAGCACATCCAAGCCATCGCTTGAGTCTACGACTTGAGAGTAATCCGAGGCCGAAAGATTTATTAAACCCGAAGCAGCCGCTCGATTTCTCAGAGCTTGGACACTAGACAAGTTTTAGCTGTATATCTATTATATAACGTAATTTCTTACTGTGAGTCGCTTTTTGCATGGGCTCGGTGCTCAGCGTAGGTATCAAATGAGACACCGCAGATTGAACAGCTCGGTAGTGTAGATGCCATATCTTCAATGATGTAAGTGGTTGAATGACGTTACTCTTGATAAAAGAAACAAAATGGCTTGTGGTGAGTTTTCTTACAGCGGCGTTAGAGCACTTATTTATTATTTGACACGCGGGCTGAGAAATTCATGGTATGAGTATGAGTCACTGCCGTATGGAATATTCTTAAACAGGAAGCTGATATGGAATAAATCTTAATGATCTGCCCTAAACCTTAGAAGGGATCTGAGTCATAAATCAGGATTTATCCTTTGAAGATCAGCGGGTTAATGCAACCAACTGACTGATGATAACGAAATCAGTCGCAGTTTTCCGCACACGACACCCACAGAGTGGATCCAGGTAAGCAACAGTCTGTTACCAGTACGATTCCATGAAAATAGAAGTGTTATGGTAGTGAAGCTAGCAGACCCCTTGTCACGCAGTCAATCTGATCCCACGGCATGAGCCAAATTTTGAAACTCAGAACACCATACAGAGGTTCCGTGGTCTAGTTGGTTATGGCATCTCGTTAACACCGAGAAGGTCCCCGGTTCGATCCCGGGCGGAACCACTACTTTTGCCGTTGGGCTCAGATGTAGCGAGATCATCTTTTTTGTCATCGTGTTGCTCGTTAGATAAACCATTACCACCCACATATTGTCAGGTTGTTCACCAATTTCCGATCAGGCTACTTCACCTATCTGGCGGAAGCACCGGAGCCAGACAGTAACGCGCTGGAATTGGAGTACTTACGGGCAGCAAAAGGTTAGCAGTAAATACGCCAAAAAGGACATACAACAGCGGGGATTCGCTGGTCGTCACCGACCCAACTACTAGTCCGCCCCTCACTGGCTTGACTATGGGAGAGCGGACGGGATCCCGTATTTTCCAGTGGGTATGGTCGTATGTGATTAGGAGAAGAGCCACAATAGTATCTATAGTAACAGTGAGGCAGTTGTGTCAATGAAAGCTCGACCATATCACAACACCTCTCTCAAAGGGTCCTCACATACTCTTGTAGCTATAACACCAGTTGCAGGCTATAAACCTTACTACCCTTTGTACACGCAGTCTCAAGTGATTAATTATATTCAGAGTTATAGAATAAAAGTAATAATACGCGTAGCACGCGTAGACATCGACTAACTCGCCAATCTGAAAGTAATTGTATCAAGCACGTCCACCTGTCCAGTCAGACCTGACGCCTCCTACTCACAAAATCTCTTGAACACCTCGTTGAACTTTGGGCTGCATGTTTGCTGAATCTGCAGCTTCTCAAACTCCAAGCTTGCATAGATTTGACAGCCCTCGCCTCCCATCACCCTTCCTGCCTCCTGGCTGCCTCCATACTTCAACACCCGCTGAGCCATTCCTTCGGCGACAGCGACGTTTCTGCTTGGATCATTGAGGTCGGTCCCTTTTTGGTATTTGGCAAATCCGGCAACGGCGGCGTAACCCAAGCGGCGAGCGTATAGATAGGCTATCTGCTCGTCGATGGCGTTGATATATCCTCGAGCACAAGACAGCTCTTTATCCGGATCATCCGAACTGCAGACATTTGCAACGGGGACTTCGGATAGCTTGTCCAGGTCGTACAGAGGTGGCTGTGAGGTCGCGTGGGATCCAGGAAAGTTGTCGCAGGTCGCGTTCACAGACGGCTTGTAGCGGCATGTAGGTGAGCTTCGAGCCATTGCCTCGGCAGCTAGGAACGCGTAGATAATCAATTTCATGGACATTGTGGCCTCGTGTCGCGACTATGCTTTGGAGCTGTTTGTTGTTTTTTGTTTGTGTTACGTGTCAGTTAAGATTTGATGAGCCAGCAGGGTTTATGTATCTAGACTAAAAGATTGAATAAGGTTCATAATTAGGTCAATCTAATCTACCGCAGTCACATGAATTCAAAACAAGCTTCAGTACTGCCCATTAGAGAAGCACGAATTAATTTTCAGAGTTGTCAGTGGACGATGCGAAAGCCTGCCGCCGAGAATGACCCTTCCATTCAATTTTAAACTACATCTATTACCCTCAGGTACATATTATCTGAGACTCTATTCAACACTTCTACTCCTGTAGGTTGAGATGTGAAAGTAAAAGGGAAACGAACGCTGAAGATCTTCCAAACAAAGTCAGTCGTGGGCAACGCATGCATATGCTTTCGCCAGGCTTGCAGCTAGCAAGTCTATGTGTGCATTGCTGCGTTAACGTACATGGAGAACTTATCACCAAGGCACATGGACAACGCAGAAATCCTTGTAGTAACACTTAGACATCTGCATAAATGCCTCGACAACCAGGTGACTGTTGTTGCCGCAACGAGTACAAAGTCTCAGCCTTCCCCCCTCCGTCTCCAATTTCTTTCTTGCTTTTTTTCTTCATCCTGGTGCTCAGGTTGTTTCCTGCTCCGTGACGCGTTAAGCCGAGAGAGGAACTTTGCTGGTTGAGATCTTATTGTTGACCACTCCTCCTCTTTGGCTTCGGCCGACGAGGGAATTTTTGGAACTTGATTGCTCTTGGCAAAGATTTATTCTTTTCGCTGAGACCCCGACGTGTTGATTGAAAGCTTTTTCGACTTGACTATCTACATTGGTGAACTCATAATCCCATCCGAAGCAATATTACTAACTTAACCTCCACGGCTGAATACTCAATCAACAAGCTTCTAGTAATTCCATTTCTAGACCATTTGCAGGCAGTCATTCCAAAGCCTCTCTTCGTCTTTAGGACAATAAGTGTGAGTGACATGGGTCGCATGACTTGGCACACCGTCGTCTTCACCGCGCTCTGATGGAACGCGGTTGGCGAGGTAGACACCTCCCCGTCCTTCCCATTCTTTGCCAATTGCTGCAACAAGAGTAGTTGCAGCCCCCTGCTCACTGCTCATGACAGAGTTGATTTGACTGCTGATAGCACTCATCATTACCTCTTGGGGTATGAGCCGGGCAATGTTGGTGTTGACTAGCCCTGGGTGTAGACTGTTGGCATGGATTCCCTTGGCCCCGTATAGGCGCTCGATCTGGTTCGCCATGTAGACGTTGGCAGTCTTAGATCTAGCGTAAGCTAGCCAAGGGTTGTAGCCGGCAGCGCCGCTTCTCTCGTAGTTGTAATCATCTGAAGCAGCAACACCGTGAATTTGATGAGCAGCAGCTGAGACTGCAACGACGCGTGACTGAAAGCTTGACTTGGAGCCTTTCAGCAGAGCTGGCTTGAGGAGCTCAAAAAAGAGGAAATGAGCGAGGTGGTTCGTGGCAAAGTGTTCCTCGTAACCGTCCTTTGTGATTTTGAGTTCAGGGATAGCCATGACACCAGCATTGGCGATCAAAATGCTGACCTCGTCTGTCTCATCAAGGATACTTTTGGCTGCGCTACGGACGCTGTCCATTGAGCTCAGGTCCATCCCAACAAGCCTCATGTTCTCGGAGTCCCAGAAGCCTTGAAGGGCTTCCTTGGCTTTATGGACGTCCCGAGCAGTGAGGAAAAGCTTGATGCCTGTGGTGCTCAGAGCGCGAGCGGTTTCGATACCAATGCCGGAAGATACACCAGTCACGATAGCGACTTTTCCAGTCAACTGTCCTCGCATTTCCTCAGCATTGACAATTTGCAAGGCAGTAGGCCGGTCATCTCCTTCACCCTGTGGGTTGGCGAACAGGGGAGCGTAGCGAGACATGCGATGTGCGTGAAGTATATGTGAAAGTAGGTTTTAACAGGTGAATCGATCAGAGTATTGGTTAACAATGACAAGATACGAAATCATAGTCATCGACCTCCCTTTTATATGTAAAATACTCTCCATGTCTGTTGTATTTCAGTCTTGGACTGTCCATTGAATGAATGACTTAGAACTAAGTCCCTCGGCGTTGATGACCATTTACCCCAAACGAGGTTAGCTCTTGAAAACAGTCCTCATGCAGACAGCCTGTCAAAAGTGACATTTTTCCTTGATTTGTTCTAGCGCGACTTCAGCCGCCCCTTGGATATGCCTTGGCTATTGATATCTTACTACCTTAAAGGCTATCTTTCTCATTTCCCTTATATCCAGCCAATCATTCAAATAATCAGTGCAGTCCGCCCGGACTTTCTTCTCTCTAAGCTCAGCTAGTCGCTCACTCACCAATCCAGGTGCCACGCCAAGACGACGAATTTCGTGAGTGCTTACCGTGTCTTCCACATTAAATCGCTCGTGGTCTCCCATTCCCTGAGACTTGCACCTGAACATTTAAGACGAGATGAATACCAAAATGGACACATCTGCAATATCCTCAACTTCTATTGGTGGCGATCACGCAGCCAAAACAAAGACTAATCCCACCCAACACCGCAGGCTGCAGAACAGACTCAACCAAAGAGCGCGCAGTGAGTGACAATATTTCCTCTTTTGTAACCATTTGACATCAGTTGACCACTCTTGACAGGAAGTCGCTTGAAGAATAATGACAAGTCAGTGGAGACTCGAGCTAAGAAGCAACCAGAGTTCGGAGTTAAGCGGTGGAGGTTGGATGAGTTTGAGATGGAAGAAAGCACTGCCCAAGATGATAGCAATGCACAGGCATTGATCAAGACGAGTCACACCAACTTCTCAGCAAGTACAGGCAATCCCTGGCTCATACCACCATGCGAGATGAGATTGGGCCTTCTTGATCTCGAGTCGAACAACCAGCCTTTGGGCCCTCGCAACACATCATATTGGCTCCCTTCTCCTCTCTCAGATCACCTCTTGCAGCTCGTTGGCTACAACGTCTTTTGGGGTCTTTTTGCCAATAAAGTGACACTCTCGTTACTCAGTAATCACGTCGTCATGAATCACAGCGGTCAGGAAAAGGTGGATATATTGGCCAACTTCAACCGAGACGCCATTGTCGCCTCGACGGCTCAAAATGTACCACAGCAACTTAAGCCGACAAGGTTGCAATCAAACAAGTCTCATTCTATCTGGATCGACCTAATTCCATTTCCGAGAATGAGAGACAATCTCATCGCCCAGCATGATCAATTTGACCATCAGCAGTTCGTGACAGACTTAATTGGCGACCTACTCAATATGGTTGTGTTCAACCGAAATCATCAAAATCCAAGGCCTCAGAGAAACCGTCGCCTAATGCCTAAAGAGGCTCTTGGTGATGAAGTTACTTCCAACCGGTATGGAATTCTCTTATGGGGTGAGCCGCACTGTTCCCAAAGTTGGGAGGCAACACCTGGTTTTTTCCAAGATGGGGTTGGGCTGCTGAAGGATGCGACGAGTTGATACAAGCGAGCAATCACTGGAGAGCGCTGCGTGGGGAAGCACCTTTATGCTTCGGAAAATAAACTGGACAGGCACAGAGGTATAAAATACAAGCCAGGGAATAGTAACAGAAAAGACAAGAATTGTGCCAAAAGTGAGAGTGTGAGGTTGTGACGAGGACAAGCTGTAGATCAGCCGGAGCAGCGAACCCTGGGTGGCATTTGACAGAGAGAAAATTGACGTGGTATATGGTATAACAATATTCTACAAGAAATTTATCTGTATGTCTAACTTAGGCCTGACGTGTTTCTAAGCTCGTCCTCTGATCTTCAACCCACTTCTCCTTTTCTATTCTTATACATCTTTGACCCCATTTGATGGTAATATATGCGCCGATAGCTCCCCAGACCGACGGAACAGCCCAACCAAGTGTATAAGCTACTTCTACATGTAAAGTCCATGCCAATGCAATAAGAACGATAGCAACAATCGACCCTGTGATTGCCCAAGCCCAGAGCATTTGCACAAGCATCCTTCGGAAGCGAGGTGAGGCGTTGTACCTGGCCAGCGCTGCCTCTCGATACTCCTTTCCACCTCCACCATCACAGCCAGTAATATCTTCCATGATGCAGAATGTCAAGGGAGGGTATTTGTCTCCAATCACATGCGAGCTCAGTCGATGCCACCGAAGGTGCCAGCCGAAGTGATACGCAATGCCAGTCCATATCATGTATATCGTCACCATGAGTATGCCCACAGGCATGATGATACTGAGTCCGCGAATCATGGGCGGATCAGGTATACTAAAGCCAATCATGAGGGCCGTCATAACGAAGTATGGGGGGCCAAGGACGAGATGTACTGTGTCGAAGTTCCAGCGACCTGCGTCGTGGAGTGGCCGATAGGTGTCTCTTTTCATGGCAAGACGAAGACCTCGAAGTCCGTACTCGCCTCCCGAGATGAAGCCAAACATGGCGGTGATGATGGCAAACATGGCACCGGGGCGAAGATCGGTGAGGTTGGATATTGTGAAGTAGAATATGATGGGAATCAGAGTACACTCGGTGAGGATGAGGAACCAGAACAACGAGATGGTGAGCTTGTGCTCCCGCAAATTGTACGGCAGAGGCGGAGGCCCTTGGGTGAGGTCGTCGTCGCGAGTTTCATGTTTGCTGGGCGTGGGAGAAGTGCTTGGCGGAGAAGGTATTGTACTATTCTCGGTAGTCATGGTCTCGTAGATTTATCGACGCGCGCATTCGAGGGAGGTTGTCGATTGGGGTGGCTGGCTCGAATAAGCTTAAAAATAAGCTTGACTTAACTGACAGCAAGAGGGAAAAAAAAGACAGAACCAACCCACCAGATCTGACGGGACTAACTTGCAGTATTTTATTCAAATGTCACCAGAAATGATAAGCAATATTCTAATGACGTTAGCGTGGCAAATTTCTTGGAGAAGCGGGGAAAAGAAAGGACGATGATGCTGGAATAGCTTGGCTTACCGCTCGATGAAGCACGCCAAGCTGACCTTTTACAAAACAAGTTTTGACTAACAAAGTAAGCGAGCAAATCATTCTTTACAGAAGCACCACTTTGAATTCATCGCGGATCGATATGTCATTGCCATTCTGCAACTGGTGATAGACTCTGATAGCTTATTTAATCTTCCGAATGAGGCTCTCTCCATCTCCAGATTATGGTGGTTATAATCCTAAATCTGTATTATAAGCTACATATTCCCATTTGACCATGTGTGTCACTCTAAATTCAAGTACAATATGTCATTAAGCATTTCCAGTCCACAATCCATCAAGTCCAACTTACCAGAGACATGTTTCTTGCACGCCGGCAGGGCCTTGACAGTAACACACACGCTAACCTGAACTTGCTCAATCGACTAAACCGGTAAAAAGCTGGGGTAAGGGCTTCAGGAGGAGAAAAGGAAGCCTTGGTTGCATTAGGACACTCTCAGACCACTTGAGTGACAGGTATCTTGGCATACGTAATCCAGTCACAAGTAGTGAATGACATGGGCTTGAAGTTTCATAGTAGCGTAATATCTAAAGATGTCTCCGAGTGATAGGTGTATATAAGCCTGATAAGATAGCATGTCTATAGCGGTCAGTCGCTATGCATTGTAGCATATCTGCATACTTACCTTACTCTTCAATACGTTAAATCAGTATCATTGCATCTACGTGACTGATGACATCATACTACAAAGCGCCTATATAGCCCTTTTATCCCCAAGCTGCTATTTCAAATCCGTATGACTACTTAGACTAGAGCTCAAATCAGCCCTGGAGAGTCAATGTCTTGACTTCTAAGGCTCAGTGGTTCTCGTTTGAGTAGTTCCGAGGGTCATGGAATTTAAGTGGTGAAATATTCTTGGCTTGGTATTTTGCTTTAGTGAAAAACTGGGTCCACCATCAATCACTCTGCTGAACGCGTAGCAAGTGTGGAGGCGAGAGAGGGTATCTTGTGATTCTTATCAGAGTACCGGTTGACCTTATAGTCACGGTAATTGTTTGAGGGGAAAATGTTATGCTCAGCAATCCTTTTCGCCAAACCTCTTCTTTAAAGCATTAATAATACAAGAAATGACTCGCAGAGTGTCGAGTTTACCTGATATATGATGGCTAGCCCACTTTAACAAGCAGCGAGTTCTCAGACCCGCCTATATAACATCATCGCCACGTCAAAATGCAACCGCGTCATTAAAAAAGAAACTTAGCAACTTCGTCTCAACGCTAACTTTGAGTGAAGTAGCTCCGCAAAATCTTCTATGATCCATATTATTATACCAACTGCCGATCTTGGTGCGAAAAGCGGGAAGAGAACCGCGTGGACGGTGTTGCATTGATTTAGTTTCTGCCAATATATAAAAACTACTATCCCCCTGGCTTAAGTAAACTCTTTATTTTAGCCCTCATCTTTAAAGGAACAACATGTCGTCGTCATATCCCGATAACAAGTCTACACATCATGAGCGTCAACCACACGTGTCGATGGACAAAGTTGACGCTCATTCTGCGCCAGAAACTTGTCAGCTCATAACGCAGTCCGGACTAGCCAAAGCCAAGCTTCCATGGGCAGACCTCATCGTCAAATCCTTCTTTGGCGGTATCTTCATTTCACTTGGCTCTCTCTTCGACCTTGTTATTACAGGCGGCTCGCCCCAACAGCGTGAGGCGAATCCGTCTCTTGTCAACATGTTGGCGGCTTTTATGTTCCCAATTGGATTCGTCCTGGTTACTTTTACCAACGTCGAGTTAGTCACGAGCAACATGGCTGTTCTGACGTACACTACGTTGCAGCGAAGGACAAGCATTTACGATCTTCTGAGAAATTGGGTTGTTAGCTACATATTCAACCTGGCAGGCTGTCTCTTCTTTGCCGGTGTCTTGACTTGGTGGACCGATACATTGAGTTCCGACGGCATGTCGACGTACGCCGTGACCCAAGCTGAAGGCAGGGTCAATATTGGCTGGGGGTACAACTTTACAAGAGGTATTGGATGCAACTGGCTTGTTGGCTTGGCAGTGTTCATGGCGACAAGCGGAAAAGATAGTTTCTCTAAGATTGTTGGCATTTGGCTCCCAGTATGGGCCTTGTGAGTGCATCTATCACCCTTTTCGTTACAGTACTAACCCATATGAAGTATTGTCCTCGGATATCAGCACTCCATCGCCAACTTCTTCCTAGTCCCGATCGGGATGTTTTATGGCACCAATTTTGGTGTTGGCAAGTTCGTCTACCAATCTATCATACCGGTTACTCTAGGGAACATCCTTGGTGGTGCGGTAATGACGGGCGCATTCCTCTGGTTTTTGTACGGACGAGACGACACGTTGGCTACCAAGACTGAAAAGCCATTGAGCGGGGAGGATAAACAAAGCGGTAGTTACGCGACTGATGGAGAAACAGCTTCGGCAGGTAATAGCAGCAGAGGAATGAGGGACGGAGACATAGTTTGAGGGACAGAGCCCAGAAATTCACAAGCGTTTACAGCTTTCATTCTTGCGACCTAACAATGTTACTTGCTCTATATAAGTTCGTGGCTGTTTTATGTTTTGACCAAGTGACTTTTTTCTAGCTCCAAGAGCGCCGCACTCTTATTAACAAAGTCTAGGACGCTTCTTCTACAGCCAGCCACATCACCCACTGAAATGATAACTGACCAAATATGGTCCTGAAGGTCTTTCTAGCAGCTCTTTCCGAGGCTGTGAAGAGTCCAGCTACACATCTGAAGAAGCTGAGAAGATCCATGAGGGGAGTTATGGAGTTGAACAACAGCATGTCTAGCTTATTGTCTCCAGTATATAAGTTGTCGTTGCCGTGGACTCTTCTCTATCCATCCATATACGTGCTGCCAAACACACTAGGCGTTCATTTCGTATACACTTTCACCCTTTCTTCGCATCAGAAACGTGTAGACACAAATGTTCCCAGAGAATTGGTGAGTCTTTCGTCTGATTCCTAACCACCTAACATCCAATGCGGAATCGACTTTGGCCGAATCGTTGAAAAGAAGCCGAGAAGGCGTGCAGCTGCTGGATCGTGGCTGTGAATCCGTTTAAAGGAGACAGCCCATGGCGCTGCTAAAGAATTCTACGTTCCAAAGTATCTGGTACGATCATGGAACCCCCAATTGAGCACCCTCCTCGTGTCTCGCGGTGTTGCTCGTAGTAGCCTCAGACGCTCCGCGAAGAAGACAGAATTGCGGTTCATGTAAGCTGCAGCTTGTTTAATTGCCAGAGGAAGATACGCCAGTTCTTGTAGGGGATCGTGAAATATGGCTCTGTGTTCAGTCGATACCTTGCTATGCATAGATGCAATTAGAAATGCCCTTGCTTCCTCAACCACATGCTGTTGTTCAAACTCCATAGCTCCCCTATTTGACTAACGGCTTGAGGTCTCCCGTCTCTTGACACCAGATATCGCTGGCTTTGCCCTCCAGTTCATCGACCGGATTCTTTACTCTAGGAGCACCTCCTATATCTTGCTTGTTACTAATAGTGACAGGATAGAAAAAGGTAGGCGTAGCCGAAGTCGTAAGAACCGCCTGAGTGATAGTGACTGGAACCGAACGTTTCTTGGCTAGTGGGTAGCTTCTTAGTCTCTGGATCGAGTGAGAGCTCGTTGACGTAGCGTAAATAAAGCTAGTTAACTAAGCCGCCATACAAGACAGAAGACTTTCAGCAAACATGAGTCGAGTTCACTGCGAGAACAGAGGAGGAATGACAGAATTACACTCTGAGCTCTTGTTCCATGATGAAAGTGTCCTACTAGCCTAGACCTGCTATCCGTAGGCCGTCTCATCGCTCAATATTTCATCTGAATAATGTTGGAGTAGCCGGCTCGGCTAGGTACGGTATCCTGGATTCAATCTACACGTAACAAATACTTCTCTAGTACACTCAGCTGCTGACCGGCTGCAGGAATGGGGACTGGACCGGACATTGGCATGTGAATAAACTGGATGCTGCTTCATATCAAGAGGGTGGACAGTGGAGTTACATGGTAACTATCGTTGCAGACTTGCCAGGAAACCATGTGATTAGCATTTAGGCCAGTCGTGGTCCGTAAGCATACAGCTCTTATTTTGGATTTACATGCATACACCACAACGGTATTGCATGCACGCTTAGCTTCTGGGCTGATGCAGTCAATACTTTATCACTTGGGAAATCCGAATGTCGATCTATTGAATAGGCGAACCTGAAAGGTGCTTTATTCCACTCTTCAGCTTCGCCAGAATCGCACAAATATGGGATTTCTGCTGGCCTCGGAAATACCCCAGTGAATAACTTTTTACAACGTTGCAGATTGTCATCTTTCTTCGAACTCAATTCGCCAGTGCCTACTCAAATGTGGTCAGCAGGGTTCATGTGGCTGACTGAGTATTGAGCTGTGGCCAGCTGAAATGTATTGGCCTTACCCGTCAATACTACAAAAAGCCAAGTCTGACATTCAGTGAGCAAGCCCCAAGAGAAAAATTAGAAGAAGCAGACAAGACGTGCATGATACCTCGGTGGCGACGACATGTGGTGACATCAGACCATCTCTTCACACGATAGAGACATCTGAATGTCTACATCTCCAATAAAGTCACATACAAGCAGACCTTCACTACATGGACCAGCAATGGATACAAAAAGGCGTCTGACGCCCACAAAACTACCTGTTCCTTATCTCCAACCCCAACAGTGCACCAGCTACTCGACCTACAAGCAACCATCATCATCTATCTTGTATTGGCAGACCTTACAATTTGAAGCGTTCACTTCAACCAAGCCCCTTCAGAATGACCTACACCATCAAAGTCCGGGTCTACCAGACCAACACCAACGCCTATTTCCACACCGTCGAGAAGGGCTGCTGGCACTACGCCAACGGTGCCGAATGGACTGAGAACAACGGAGTCTACACCCTATCCATGGGTGGAAGCGGCACTTCTGGCATGCTGCGTTTCAAGACAGAGCAAGGCCGGGAAGCCTTCTTCATCGCCATGGGCGTTCACAACTACAAGCCTTGGGTCGACACTGTCACTGGCCTCGGTGACAACATCACCTGTGTCAGGGCCTTGCCCGAGTACTATGGCAATCCCTCTGACCGTACTCGATCCAGGGAGTCGCAGCGTACCGAGCAGCAGATTCTCAACATTGATCACCGAACCATTACAACCCACTACAAGGTCCGCGAGGGTAATAACCTCGAGCTTGATATCATCATTGGTTAGGATACCTAAGGCCATGGGCGTGGCTGATAAGGAAGGGCGTGTCTACAGTCAGATTGCTTGATGTGATGCGATACAACTTGGCAAATACACATTCGTTCCACTAGCTAGCAACGGACGATTCAGTAGCATATCTATGCTTCAATAACAATCGTTCTTTCAGTTAGCATTTATGTAATTGAAAACGTCCGCATATATTTACATCTATTTCCGTAATATTTTCTATGTGACATACAGCTTCATCGGTGGTCGCTACCCCGGTCTCAGTTGGTTTCCCGCACAACCCTACTCACATCTACTTCTAAAAAGCAATATTTTCAGTTAGGAATCAAGGGTATATCTTCCTTGAGCCTTTCTAATCGTCTGGCGCTCATCATCAGCCGACCTGGATGTAGGACCAGCATGATTACAATGACGGCAAGCATGAAACAACCATCAAAGACATAGATAAAAGCTTCGCTTGTGAAGAAGCCAGTGTCTTTAGTTTCGGAATACTCAACTACTCGGATTATGTTTCGAATCAGAAAGAGGCCACTAGTAGTGTATAGCGCGACGAGGTACCGCGGATAGTGAGCCAAGACGCCTGCGAGGCAGTCTACTGGAGGGTTCGAGCGTATCCTCAAGTGAAGGGTGAGTACACAGACAACAAACAAAGTAAAGGCCAGGATCTGAAGAACCAGACCGCTGGTAATTATGGTCCTGCCTCGAGACGCCTCATCCATGTCGTCGGCTCCAGCCATAATTGCTCCAGCGGTTTGGGTAATGAAGCAAATCAAGTCCACGAGTACAAATAGTTTCGTTATCCAGCGCAATCCAATAAGGCTTGCTTCTTGTGCCTTTAGAGCTCGTGTGACGCGAGACAGAGACATGTAAATAGTCGCAGCGAGGAATGGCGGTGCCACAAGAAGAAGCAGATTTTGAATGATAAAAGGCAACGTTTGTCGCACATTGTCATGAGATCGTGACCGAAACCAATAGGCAACGGCTTCCACTAGAAAGAACCGTTAGTTAGGCTCATTGTTACAAGAGGAAAGCGAGCTTCATGTTGCTGACTTACTTCCAGACCCTATAATTAGAGGTATAGGGAAGGCTGATCGATAAGGAAACATCATGATGAAGTGCATGATGGCTGCTGCTGCGAAAAGCCCAAGGAATACATATGCTGGGGGTACAGCTGGGTTGTAAGAATACAAGTCGAAGGGAGCGTAGCCCTTTGTCTCAGTATCGTTTGACATGACTATGTTGATCGCGTGGTTGGCTGTTTTGTTTTTGAATTGGTAGACAATGGAGAATGTGTAGTTTCGATATAAGCCCAATGGGGTAGCAATGGCGGTTTCTGCAGGGCTTGATGGGCAAGCGAATTTGGTGAAAGAGCAAGAGGAAATATAAAAGAGAAAACTTGGACATTGAAGCAAGACAAAGGCAAAAGAATGCCTTTAAGTAATGATTCTCCTTAAGCAGAGATTCGAACTGACGCAACCAAATGCAAACCAATACGGGTCTAGGCTACAAAACGATTGGATATGAGGGTTTTCGGATTCAATACGACGGATTATGGGGCTGGCCATGCACTAACGTTCCAAGTGGCACCGAGATAAATTTGCTTTGCGTAATTTATTCATTCCGAAACACATGAGTCGTTCTTGGTCCAGGCATTACATCCACTCTACTTCTTAATGAGCCAACACGAAAGATTCTCATACGTAAATCAAGCATCTTACCTAAAAGTAGCAAAAATATAAACTGGCTGTGTCATTAAAATTCTGTTTCAATGAATCACATACTGGGCTGGTTTAAAGAAGAAAGCCTGGTCGATGAGCGGCGTACATTTTGCCGACTATAGCCGGGATATCCTCATAAATCCAATGGCAAGTTCTATTGAGTTGACTGGAGGCTACTGTTTCTGAAGTGAAGCCTATATCTTGATCTATCCTTTTGTGATATGACTAAGATAAAACCAAAAAAAAAAAAAAAAAAAAAAAAAAAAGCGTATTGAGTTATCGGCGTCTTGACATAGTAAACCCCTACCTTCAGCCACGACCAGTATGTCTTTGGTCCCATTGGCACCATATGGTTTATACCATGATTGCTAGTTATTCAAGGCTTTCCTATGGGCTTTGGTAGATCCTTGATTGTGTGCCAGCTTTTTTCAAACGCAAACTGGACTTGGTGATGCTATTATTACTTTCCATCCATAGTTGATTAACTCGGGATAGTCAGTTGCAGGATACGATACTGTTCATCATATATTCCCAGAGATTTCTGCATCCTCTCGTTAACAATTGCCTAGACTCTGCATGGTTCCTTGCTACCCCCTTACACGCCACTTACAGAGGCTATGCTCCTAGTATGACCACTTTTAAGAAAACTAGCAGGCGTTTTGTTCATAGTAGTATATCTTGGCAACCTTAATTTGACATTAAATATGTTACTAGTATCACAGTAGGTTTATTGGCAAATATATAGCTTGTTGGTGAATTTACTTTGTGATGCTAAGCATAAACTAAAGCTCTCACCTACCCTACCGGCCAATCGAACCACCCAATTAAACGCTACCGATTCTCGCTTGTCAATTATATCAAATGCCACCATTAGGTCGCTTATAGAGTTGAATCTAGCCTAATATAGTCTAGGATTTCAACGCAGTCTGTTCACGCCGGCGGCCTACTTAGATGATCTGAGTATAACGACCGATGAAATGTCACTTGCCGTTAGAACTTGAACTTAAAATGTTTCGGCTATGGGCTGGATTGCCAGCTTCTTCGAGAGACTAAGCCCGTTCAGGATACATAAATCAAGTTAAGTATTGCATCAATAAGTGGCTGAACGAGGTGATGCCGGCAACTATAGCTGGTTTGAGGTAGCTTCCGGAACAGATGGTGCTTGAGCCTGGGGAATTAAAAGAAGGAGTCGCGTCAGTTAGGAAGTGAAGACATCGGCAACTCCAGGTCAAAGGTGGGGATGGCATACAGATATTATCATACATAGAGTTAAAGACCTGTCAGTTGACAGCTAAAGAGATCGGACATCGTATCCATAATATCTACCGTGGCTATCCCGTAAAGATTAAAGATAAGACGGCACACGTGTGGATGTCAGTGGACAGGCCCGAAGCAACCGGCAGACCCTAGCGCTGCCAAGATTGTAGTGCTCGGGCTAATATCCCAAGTGGTAGGTTACTCTATTCAGACCCCTGCCTCTGCATCTGCAAATTTCAGGGATATCGGCTGATCGGCTCTTGGCTTCATTGCCCACCTGCGGCACAAATCACAAACATCGTACGACAAGCCGAAGTGAAAAGTGGCGGTCCTTGGCATGCTTGATGTGCGGGGAGACAGCCGAGATCACCAGTGTACATAGAGATTGGGTTGATGGAAATCGTGTGAATTAGTGGTAACTGGGAGAAATATTCTTGTGAACAGCCATAGACCGAATCATTTGGCATGAAACTGCTCAATGCCTGGCCCTTCTCTCTGCTGAGCTCCAGTAGGCGTATGCTCTATTACAATCTCCGTCTTGCGTAGAATCCCCTCCTCCCCAGCCAAGATATTCTCGGCACTGTTGTCCATGCCGCTAGCAAGGACCTGCACACCACTTCGCCTGGAAAGATTGTTGCGCCAGGTCGATGATTGCAGCGCGTAGCCCGAGTTGTTCTGAGACTTGCTGCGGCTTCGGCTCCCAACGCGGGACTGCTCGCTAAAGTAGCGTACCAAGGGTGCCAGCGTTGGCACCGAAGCCACCACTATACCGAGATTATTCTCGATCATGGACCATTTGATGAGGGCAGCCGAGTCGAGCAGGTTGGACAGCGACTTTATGGTTTGGATGCGGAAGATCTGGATAACCGAGATGAACGTGCCCATTGCGAAAAGGCCGAGGAGAACGATCTTTTTGCGGTTGGCCATTTGCAGCTGGACAAGAGTTGGGAATGGGAGGACCATACTGTCAGAGTGGTAAGCATTCAATGTTCTGCCAAGAGGTGGTTTTACCTACACAACAACATCAAAGACAATGGTCAGAGAGGCCATGGTCGTGTACATCGGCACGCCATCAAGACAAGAACCATACGTGATGCTCATGTCCCATTGCTTTCGAACCTGCAGTTATCACGCGTCAGAATCTTCCTCAAGTGACTGTATCCATCATCATCAGACTTACTGGAGTGCATAGGTTGATCTGAGCAATTAGGAACGAAATGTGGAATAATGTGCAGGCCACCGCAACACCAACCGTCGTCTTGTACCAGATACCGGACGCCATAAACCGCAGGTACGATATGAGCAGACTCAGTTTGAAGCCCAGAATGCTAGATATGTAACTATTCGTCGTGTTGGTGTTTGTTCATCATCGTTTGGGGTGGGGGGATCTTACAAGGGCGCGCCGATGAATTGTAGCTGTTAATCTGGTCAGTCGAGGTTGTAGACAATAGTTAAAATACGCACCAGCATGAAGTTGTCATAGTTTTCATCAGGAAAGTTGTCAAGGCTTTTGAGACCCAAGCCCCATTTGGTTTCTATCTTGTCAGTTGGTTTGCCTGAACATTGTTGAAAGACTACCCACGTATGACCGTCACAATAGCGAATCCACAACTTGCGATCTAGATGGATAGTCAGCAGATCTCCCACGCAAAGATGCAGATCAGATCTTACCCATGTCGCAATGATGACACAGTCATCTGGCAAGCGAAGAATAAGTCAATGCCAGACATACACAAGACTTGTGGTTGTTCTTACCGGCACCAAAAGCCTTGAGCATGAACCCTCGAACGTAGGTTCTTAGAAGCACAGTGATGAGCGCAACAGCTGTGAAAACGATGCCGATTGATGTAATTTGGGGGCCGTCGGTCGGCGGATTTCCAGAGGCGTTGTAGGTCCAGCCTGCCATGGCTGCAAGACTAGATAAACGCTCTTTTCGAAAGATCAATGATGGACAATAGAGATGGAATGTAGCCAAAAGGAATGCCGTAGACCACCTAACTCTATGTATACTCAAGTCAGGGGCCAAAACGTGGCAGAGATCGAATATGATCCGTGTACCAGGGCACTGGGATCCGTCGCATCGGATATGTCCAGGAACAAGTCTCAATCTGGCAGGTCGTGTGTCTTGGGACATGCAGGGGAAAGTGAGCTATTATCCGAGGCCAAGGACATTCTTCTGGGTCTATTTCGTACTTTGTAGCGAGCAAGCGTATCACGAATCACGAATGTCGAGACGGCACCATGCCCTGAATGTCTCACGGAGATATTCTTCTTCAACAACCACGACTCGTTACCCAAGACACTAGAGTCGAACTAACCAACGCCCCGGGTTTCCGGGCCCGTGAACTATCTGGGCCTTGATCTCCGCTCCTCCACGTACACCCCCTGTCGACGGCAAAGACGGGGTCCGCACTGCTCATCAAAGAATCCCTGCCAGTCCCCTCGCTTCAAGATAAAACTCGACATATCGACCCCAATAACTGGAGGGTTAACTCAGCTCTCCTGCACGAAAGCCTCTTCCGGGTAAACATCCCCCATCCGTCACCCTCCAACTCTTGCTGATAACCTTTCTGTCCAGTCGCCAGTGTTTCACCAAGCAGACGCCATGAGAGTGACAAGCTTCCTAGTGGCGGCTGTGGTCTCTGCCACTACCCATGCATTTGCTACTTCATCTAGCTGCAAATGCTTCCCTGGCGACAGCTGCTGGCCTTCGGAGAACGACTGGAAGAGTCTTAACACGACCGTCAATGGCCGGCTGATCAAGACCGTGCCCCTGGGCTCTCCTTGCCATGATCCTACATACGATGCTGAGGAGTGCAAGTACCTCCAGAGTCAATGGCAACTGACAGAGATCCAGTAAGTCACTATTCGACCGAATTCAACCTAGAGCTGTTCCGCTAACTTGCTTCCAGCATGTATTCGTCCTCCTCTGTCATGGCTCCTTGGTTTGCCAACCAGAGCTGTGATCCCTTCCAGCCTCGCTCACGCTCCTGTGAGCTCGGAAACTATGTCCGCTATGCAGTCGAGGCACAGACCAAAGCTGATGTCGTCAATGCCATCAACTTTGCACGAAGCAACAACATCCGCTTCGTCATCCGCAATACAGGACATGACTATAACGGCCGCTCTACTGGTGCTGGTGCCTTGTCCGTCTGGACGCATCGCCTCAAGAATATCCAGTTCAAGGACTACAATGCCAATGGATACAAGGGTAAGGCTGTGACGCTTGGAGCTGGTGTCCAGGGCTTCGATATCCTCAGTGCTGGCCGCGACTATGGTAATGGATATGTCGTTGTTGGAGGCGAGTGTCCTACCGTCGGCATCAGCGGTGGATACACCCAAGGTGGTGGTCACTCGGCTCTGAGCACAAGCTTTGGCCTGTCCGCACACAACACCCTCGAGTATGAAGTACTTACCTCCAACTCTGGTGTCGTTATTGCTTCACCCTCTAAGAACTCTGATCTCTTCTGGGCTCTTAACGGTGGCGGCGGCGGTAACTGGGGTGTAGTACTTTCTGTGACCGTCAAGGCTTTCCCCGATTCCAAGGTTGGCGGCGCAACGCTTGCTTTCTTCACCTCGAACAATGATCAGGATAACTTCTATAAGGCTATTGAGACCTTCCACTCCAAGCTTCCTGGCATGGTTGATTCTGGCTCCATGGTCGTCTATTACTTTACCAACACATTCTTCCAGATTGCTCCTTTGACGGCCTTTGACAAGACCAAAGAAGAGGTCCAAACCCTCCTTGCCCCGTACGTCAAGTCTCTCAATGGCTTGGGCATCAACTACACCGTCGAATATAGCGAGTCCGCATCATACTACGACCACTACGATAGGTTCTTCGGTCCTCTCCCTATCGGTAACATTCAAGTCGGCATCGCTCAGTATGGTGGCCGTCTCATCCCCCGTGATACCGTTGTCAAGAACAACGCCGCTCTTACTAAGGTAGCTATTAGCATCGTTGAGCAGGGCGTCACATGGATTGGAGTCGGTACCAACGTCGCACCCTTCAGCAATGCCAAGACGCAGTCTGTCCTCCCTGCCTGGAACAAAGCCATTGTTCATGCTACTCTCACCACGCCTTGGAACTTTACCGCGCCGTGGAGTGAGATGCTTGATCTCCAGAACCTCATGACAGAGAAGATCATGCCTGAGATCGAAGCCGTTACTCCTGGAAGTGGAGCGTATATGAACGAGGCTGATTTCCGTCAGCCCCGATTCCAGTCCGAGTTCTTTGGAAACAACTACGCCAAGCTTCTGTCTATCAAGAAGAAGTGGGATCCCAGTGGCTTCTTCTACGCTTTGAATGCTGTTGGCAGTGAGCAGTGGGCTGTTGCCAACAACGGTAGAATGTGCAGAGCCAATTAGTATTGAGGGCGCTTGGTAGTTTGACGCTGTAGACTTACAGTAATATATTTAATCTTTTCTGCGACATTTATCGTACATAAACGAGCTGGTGACTAAAGAGCATAGGGTCAGCTGTAAATAACCTCATTTGCGAGGTTGGAAGGTATAGACAACGCCGTGAATTCAAAGATCATAAATTTAACCAATACATCTTCAAAAGTCCCATATATCTGTTGTCCGGTCGGTGAATGAGCTGATTATAAACCCACGCTTGAATAACATCACCAAAACCATATCCAACACTTCGCAATGCAAAGTTTACAAAACCAATCTCAGTGTGTTCACCATATTTCCTACTCATCACATCTACACGAGTGACCACAGTCTCTCTGTTGTGGGATCCTTCCAAAGAGCAGTGCATGAAGTCTCGTTGGTTGACGGACCAAAAGGTGGCTGTTTAAGCAGCAGATGGATTTCATAGCCTTTGGCTCCGAGGATGCACGCAATGCCACTCAACATTACGGGCAATCCAAGAACAATCACCGGGCCTATAACGATCGTCCAAAGAGAGACAAAAATGGCTATTGCAACAATCAGGGCGGTCATGGCTGGTATGATCACCCACATGGACAGCTTGTTCCAGTCGATATAGCTGAAAAACTTTACCCATGCGAAGAGGACAGCAGAGAAAAGCCCAACGCATTGGTAGAAAGTTGTGGGAGTCGTCCCGGCTTGAACTAGTTCTTCGTTTATGCCGGCATAGACGTCTGTCAGAGTGCCAAGGCTTAAAGAACGGCCTTTGAACATTGCCGACACCACGCAGAGCATGTATGTGAATGCAGTCGTTATCAGCCCAAACTCGTTGACATAGATGATTTGGTACCAGTTGGGACAGCGCCTCGTGTCGCCTCGGAGGAATATGACCATGAAATCTGTCTCGAAATCTGGGTTATACTTGGTCTTGGGTGCTTGGCCAAAGCCAGGTAGTCTGAGTAGAAGTGCTAGTGACATGATAGAGACTGCAGCACTGCCGACGGCTAGTTCGAAGCAACGGTGGTCGACAAGCGTGAGAGACTCCCAGCCATACAAGTCGAATCTTCGTTTGTATAAATGGATGGTAGCTACAGACTGGGAAAGTGACCAAAGGATGATTGCCAGCGCTGCTGTTCTCAACCAAATCTTTCCAAGCTTGGAACCAGTGATTTTTGTCTGGGCTTCCAGCTTTCCGGTAGAGGTTCGGACCTTGTCGGAGGATGTTGATCGATGCTTTCTGCCCAAGAGGATTTTACATCGACGAATATATACCCCAACCTGGTCGTGGAAAGATTGAGGAGATAGGGCGATATTGGTGATCAACGCGATGTTGATGACAGCAAGGCCCAGGGCTGCTTGAAACACGACGATGAGTGGCGATAGCAAGAATAACACAGGTTCAATAGAGTCAAGTCTCTCGTTGCGCAAAGCCTGAAAATTGCAGAATGCGACGAAGGCCGTGACATGAGCGATAATGAGTTTCAGGATGAGCTCTTTTGCGTCGCGACTAACACCCACTGGGCAAGGATGGGTGTCATCTAGCGTGTCCATAATGCTGAGAAATTGCGAGACTAACTCCGCAAAGAATGAACTGTGTCGATGAAGGGGTTGTTCGCGGGGATTTATGGAAATTATGGCGTGATCAAAGCTGCCTGATCGCCACGCAAGGTTGACTGATGGGCTGACAAAATAGTCTTGTAACGTGACTAAGAGTAGGATAAGGTAGACTTGATCGTAGATGGAATTTTAGAGATGGAAACTGAAGCCTTCACCTCTTACGCAAGATTAACAGCTATTTCGGTTCAAGATTTATCACATCATTGTTCTTCTTACTGATAATCAACTTGTTCAGAACAAATAGCCGTTAGCACAACCTTGTCAAGCAGGCTGAGTCATCAAGTGACTGAATTGGATCTCGATGCTATGATCTGATGTTACCATAAACTGAATAGCAGTAGCATTATAGTAAGTAAGCGCCCACATTGATAGCAATCTTTGCGGTGAATAGTGTGTATCAAATAGATGTGGTCCGACACAAGTCAAGCTTCTTGTTATTAAAAAAGCTAGGGAAGAATGGTCCTTTGCCGAGATACTGGACTCGCAACTCCGATGTTGGACTACAATCGCCAAAATATGATGAATTACACTCTACACAAGAAAGGTAGAAGAATAACGGCGAATCATTTCGTATTCTATACACAGACACTATTATCCATGCCGCCGGTTTCGAGTGAACAAGCATGGACATGATAAACCGGAGAGATGCAGCACACATCTTCAAAATTGTCTTTGGTGCATGGGGTGCCCACTGCGCCATAGGTTTTTGGGGGAGGATCCATGCTTGTAGTTGTTGACATTGCAGAGGTAAATTCAGGAGTTGTAGTCTCGAACCAAGTAGTTGTGGTGATAGGTTCGACAGTGGTAGAAACCTCAGTGGTTTCAACACTTGAAGAATAGATCATGACTGTGGAATCCGGAGAATCAGCTATGTTTGACACAACAGTGGCACTGCTGGTTCCCAATATTATAGTGGCGGAAAAGGTTGCATCGGTGGTAGTGATAATATGCGAAGATTGGACTTTGCAAGGTGAGGCGTCGGTGAGGGAAAATGAAACCACGGCCAGCACTGCCGCCTTGGCAAAGGACTTGTTTGAATACACTATTTTAGCTTGAAGAACGAGACACAGCTGAATATACCAAGACTGGGATGGGAGAGAGGCTTATAAAGTCGAGATACAAGGCGACCCCTGTTGGCTGACTACGACAGAGACCAGTCTATAGCTTGGTCGTTTACTCGCTATCTCCTCCTGTCTGTATCTGATGGCTTCCTACTAAACGGTTTATAAATATTTAGACATGAATTTACTTCCTCAACAGAGCATCCCGTAGGCTTCGTGGGCTCGCACAAGTCACACCTGGCAAGTCTATCGGCTCGGGGGTTACGATGGCTATTTGTTCTATTATTCGATGAAGCATGTACCACTTTCCAGGTCTAAATAGGTGTGATACGATCTGCGTCCATGCCGGTATTCAACTCTGGCGCCCTGGAGTCAGGCTTATGGATGGCAAAGGGTGGCTGGCGTAAAACCAAAACCTATATCATCTCGTAAATGACACCAGAGGTATAATCGTCACCTCCTTTCTATCGTTCAACTCTGCTCAGCTGACTCAGCATTTGCAACCTACTACTCACTCATTAGTGACCCGGTTGTTCAGTCAAATTTTCTGACTGACTGGCCAAATACCTATGTATGCAGCCTTACTGCCGAATGATTTGTTTGTTCGCTCCAAGATCCAAGTTAATATATCGCCCACTTATCCGCTAGGGCGAGCCACACAGGAACTGCGTAAGCACTAAGCAGTCAACAGTAAATATGGTCTCCTCGTACTGATGAGTCATCAATTGGCATCAGGCGAAGCTGGCATGTCTCACTGTCTTTGGAAGCGAAAATTCTTTCTTATCACACCATCAACAAATAATACCCTTGAAGATGTCCGCAATGGAATCTCTACATCTAAGTCTGCGGTCTCTGCCGCCCTCAGTCTTGATTCCCCTGACTATAGGCTCTATCCTTGCTGCCACTGTTATGCATAATGTGATTCAACAGTTGTGTTTTCCCAACCCTCACCGCCCGCCTGTCGTGTTCCATATCTTTCCTTTCATCGGCAGCACCGTTCAGTATGGAATTGATCCGTACAAGTTCTTCTTTGAGTGCCGGGCCAGGTATGGGGACTGCTTCACGTTTATCTTCCTTGGGAAACCAACCACCGTTTTCCTTGGCCAGAAAGGGAACGAGTTTATCCTAAATGGCAAGCATGCAGAGTTGAACGCCGAAGAGGTATATGGCAAGCTCACCACGCCTGTATTTGGCAAAGAAGTGGTGTATGATTGTTCCAATGCGAGATTCATGGATCAGAAACGGGTATGTGGTCAACATTCACCTCTGTGCATGTTGGGGTTATAAGATAACATGCTAATGATTATCTACACCAGCTCCTCAAATCTGGTTTGACCACGGATGCATTGCGATCCTATATTCCTAAATTTGTCAAGGAAGTTGAAGACTATGTCAATACTTCAACGTATTTCAAAGGAGAGCCTGGGGTAGTCAACATCACCGAGGTCATGGCTGAGATAACTATCTACACGGCTTCGGGGTCACTCCTGGGAAACGAGGTTCGCTCCATGTTTGACAGTACATTCGCTACTCTCTACCGCCATTTGGACGATGGCTTTCAGCCCATTAATTTTGTAATGCCTTGGCTTCCTCTGCCGCAGAATCGACGCCGCGACCACGCCCGCAAAGTCATGGAGGGGCTGTTTAGTGATATTATACGCCAGCGCCGCGAGCGTGGAGTCCAGAGAGAAGACATCGATATGATCTGGACTCTGATGGATGCTCAGTACAAGGACGGCACAGCTCTTCCAGATGAACACGTAGCGCGCTTATTGATCGCTATTCTTATGGGTGGTCAGCACAACACTGCAGCGAGTGGTGCCTGGCTTATTCTCAACCTCGCACATAAGCCACATTTGGTCGAAGAAATGTACAAGGAGCAGCTGGAGATCATCGGCTCGCCACCAGCTCCTCTGACGTGGGAAAACCTGCAGAAGTTGACGCTCAACGAAAAGGTCATCAAAGAAACCCTCCGTCTACACAGCCCCATTCACTCTATCCTACGACAAGTGACATCGCCAATGCGTGTATCAGGCACTGAATGGGTAGTTCCCCCATCGCATACTTTGCTAGCATCTCCTGGAACACTCGCACGATTTGAAGACTTCTTCCCTAGGCCTTTGGAGTGGGATCCTCATCGCTGGGACAAGGCCGACCCTGTTGAAAAGCTCACGGAAGATGCACAAAAGGTTGACTACGGTTTCGGAGTGATGAGCAAAGCTGTTAGTAGTCCTTATTTACCATTTGGTGCAGGCAGACATCGCTGTGTTGGTGAACACTATGCGTATGCACAGCTAGGTGCTATTGTTGCCACATTTGTGAGACTACTTCACATCGAACAAGTCGATCCCAAGGCACCTATCCCGGCAACAGACTATTCTGTGAGTTTTTTATGATTTTCTTCGTACAAGTCAATCGCTAACGCATATTTGCAGTCAATGTTCTCCCGGCCAATGAACCCTGCCGTTGTTCGATGGCGTCGGCGTTCGACTGGATAGATAGACTCTTCAATTACGAAAAACCGTAGATTGGTTATTTAAGGAATATGCATGCATTTTAGAAAGTAGAGCATGATTTGTGAGCCGAACAGAACATGCCCTATGCCTAATCCTTTATTGTACTCCTTGAGAATCACGATTCGCTTAGCAGAATATCTAGGAAGTAAGAGGTCGGCTTGAAGCTCGGTCTCGAAGTTCTGATTAGGCCCCGTACTATCTCAAAGTGTGAATGCCTCTTTGGAAGTGATAGGAAGCATAAAATCTATGTTATGAATAGTGTCGGGGCGGAAGTAGTAGGTCGCTGGGTAAAGTTCATAGTCCAAGTCTGTTGGGGGCTCAAACGGAACTTTGAGCGGTGGTGCAATCTTGGACAAGTGCCTCAGGTGCATGACAATCTCAGCCACTTCGTCAACACGCTTTTTGTAGTGGTCGTTACCTTTAGGATCATCGTGTATGAGCTCAGTGTCAGCAGCCCCGAAGAGGAGACGAATCAACCGGCCTTCAAGACATTCTTTTGCTGAGTCTTGTAGCTACTTAGGGGTGGCAAAGATTGAAAAGACAATGTTTGCCCTATTGCATTCAAAGTAGAGCCCGTCTTTGTCTTGATCGTCTTCGCGTTCACCATGTTAAATCGGGAACATTATATCATGGGGTTTAACAAGAATAATGAAACACATGAGTTTCGCCCATTTGCCGCGTGGATGCAGCAAAGGTAAGCTTACACTCACGCTGTTGATGCAATACGTCTAGTTGATAATGACCAATAGAAATGGAAGAACAAGCGTTCTTTAATAGCTCACAGGCTTGGAGACGATGCCAAGATATGAGAAACAGGGCGGGCAAATTGGCGTTACGAATAAGAGCGACTGTATACTTGAGATGCGGTCATCAGCCGAGCATGCCAAGGGTAAGCTTATGCCAACTAGGGAGCAGGAAGATCTGCAAATATTCAAGGTATTGATAATGCACCAAGTCGTCAGCAGTTCGCCGTATATCATCTGTGCGCTCCATCAACCTCCAGGTCCCGATCTTCTCCCAGTACTACAATTGTGCAGTTCTTCAACTGTCTACGCTTGTCCCCAATGTCCAACATACTTCTGGCCGCCGTGGCCCTTTTGGCTACTTATCTAATCTCTAGTGCTATTTACAGCCTCACTCGGCATCCGCTTGCCGATGTGCCTGGCCCCAAACTCTGTGCCATTAGCCGCATTCCCTATTGGCTTGCTTTCTTCAAAGGCGAGGACGTACGGTGGATGAAAACACTCCACGACAAATATGGCCCTGTCGTTCGCTTTGGTACAACAGATTTGAGTTACACGGCGGGTGAAGCTTGGAGCGATATTCATGGACCCAAAGTGACAGAGAAAGCCCAAGACTTTAACTTGCAACCGATAAATGGTAAGATAAAATCCACCTATATCATCTCATCAGACTCTTTAGTTCTGTTGACTTACTTGATTATTGGCAGGTGTTTCTAGCATGCTTGCGGCTACCATAGAGAACCATACCAGGGTCCGTCGGCTTTTCTCACCTGCTTTCTCAAAGCGCGCCTTGAAGCAGCAAGAGCCTCTTTTCCGAAAATACACCGATATTCTCGTGTATAAAATCTCAGAAGTTGGTCAGAATGGAGAGAAACCAGTGGAGATAACACAGCTACTCAACTTCACAACCTTTGATGTCATGGCCGAGCTCTGCTTTGGGCAGCCACTTGGTCTGTTGGCCCAGAACGTATACAGTCCTTGGGTTAGATCCATCTTTGAGTCACTCAAGATGCTCCCTATCGTATGCTTCGTCAACTACTACCCCATTCTCAACGCCATCTTTACCCGCTTGGAGCCAAAGTCTGTTACAGAGCAGCGGATTACACACTGCAAACATTCTGAGGATCGTGTCAACCAGCGACTGGAGAATGGTTCTGACCAGCCTGACGTGTGGAACCAGGTTTTGACTGCCAAAGAGGGTCAGGGACTGACTTTGGAAGAGATGCATTCGAATGCTGAGCTCTTCATGCTCGCTGGGTCAGAAACAACAGGTAAGTAAAATTACCCTGTCCTCATTCATGATGGATATGTCGGATGAAATGACCATAAGCAACTAACTATGCTATCCTAGCTACGCTGCTGAGCGGTTGCATCTATAGCCTGCTTACCTATCCAGACAAGATGAAAATCTTAGTCAAGGAGATCAGAGGTACCTGTACAAGTGTCGATGAACTTACATTCGAAAGTCTAGCCGAGTTGAAATACCTGAATGCTTGCTTGAAAGAAGCTCTGCGTGTTTACCCGCCACAACCTGTTGGCAGCCCCAGGGTGGTGCTTCCAGGTGGTCAGCAAATACTGGGAAAATGGATTCCCCCCAACACACGAGTATCTGTTTACCACTGGGCGACATATCAGTCTGGAGCCAACTTTAAGAATGCGGCAAAATTTGTACCCGAGAGATGGCTAAAGACGGATTCTACATATGCAGAAGATAACGCGGCTGCTCATCAACCATTCGGATTCGGACCTCGAAACTGCCTTGGGCAGAATATGGCGATGCATGAGATGAGACTCATCTTGGCCACGCTTATCTTTCGCTATGATTTTGAACTTTGTGAGGAGAGCAGAGACTGGTCGGATCAGAAGAGCTTTGCCCTGTGGCAAAAGAAGCCACTGCTGGTACGTGCAATGCCTACGTCTGCGTCCTAGAGAGTGCAAGTCTAGCTGTTTCTGTGTCTGTGTGATCTTTGGTACCGATGTTTGGGTGTTCTTTGCTCCAAGTCGCCGATATTCCTTGATTAGATAAAATTTTGTTTCGTATTCGTATCGATTCATCGGTGAGATGGCCGAGTTGGTTATGGCGTCAGGTTAAGGTTACCTTAACACCTACAATTCCTGGTGGAGCAATCCTCCTGGGTTCGAGTCCCAGTCTCATCAGATCCTTTTTCTTTTTTGTGTATTTCAACGTCAATGTCTTGCTAAGGACCATGCTAACATGCTGCAAAAATGTTTGTACTTGTGGTGAGCAGTTGTACATCCAACCAACTGTGTGGACTTAAACCAGCTTAGTTGGCTGGGGATGAAGCTATTTCCTTTGGTGTTATTCCTTTGGTGTTAAGCGGCATGTTCTATCTTTATGTCGGATTTAATTATCGACATATATTCTTGCGCCAACGATGTACGTTTTGTCACGTCTATATCATAAATTCTCAGTGCTACGCCGCTGGCTTTCAGGCTCGCCATTGCCCATGTTCTACGCCGTGCCGCTTTGGACTCAAATCATATAATCTTGATGCGTACCAGAACCATTCTTATTATACCTGCATATTTGAGCTTCGGGGGTTCATCTCCCGATGTCCTCTCGCCCAATGCTGTTCCGCTCTGACGTATGAAGGAACATGTACACAGATGATTGACATCTCTTCTTCCTCGATAACGACGCCCCCTTACAATCACCGGCAGCCATGCTAGCTAGTTTCTTCCCATCGAAGCTTCACGTATCGATATTTTGTCTACTTGATCCGTTACATTTCACCTCCTGATTGCTATGGCTAACAAGTCTTTATTTACAACGCTATATCCAACTGATCGGTCATCACTTACTCCCAAAGAACATGATGAGTTTCTCTCCCATTTGTACCAAGCTACCCCAGTACTTGTTTTTGCCATGAATACATTCATCGTAGTCCTCTCTGTCCACTTGCACGATAGTCGATCGACCCAGCCAGCTGGATCATATCTGTACCAGACTTGTTCCCGTAAAGTCGACAATCCCTTGTGACGTACCTCTTACTTCCCAGTCTTGTATAGGCCATGCAACTTTTATCTATGGGTATGTTTTCTTGGAGGCTCCCCATCTATACCTGGCCATATTGGCAATAAGCGATGATGTTGTTCACAAGCTGCGATGCCGGTGTCGCGATGAGCCATACAACCAAGAATATCGCAAGAGTTACTGTCTTGGGTAGTCTGCATTGCGCTGCCGTATCCTACTGGCTGGCTGTATGACTGTAAATCAGCCCTGTCCTTCGCATATCCCAACGGCTAAACTGGATGTGTTAAAAAACGGAGTTCATCTTCCCCAAGGCACCTCATCCGGAACACTGCAACATCTGCCGAACATGAGCTCATCGGCTTCTCTATTGTAAACAAGCACCTAGTATTCATCCTTACACTCACGTTAGAATCGGAATGCCGGGCCGTCGGTGGCAGGCAGGCCGTCCTTAATGGTCTTGGCCTTATTCCGAATTCGGATATCACGGCGTATTCATCTCCGATATGCTAGATTCAATATCACCATCGCCCCACGAGGACGGTGAGATGAGGGGCACAAGTTGCGCAAGAAAGAGGTACTTGAGCTGATATAACTATATAAGTAGCTATGATATAGTTGCCATTGCAATCATCAGAGCCTAGACAGCAGCACAATCACTCGCTCCTAACTCTCATCATGAAGTTCACTTCCATCCTCTCTCTGGGAGTAGCCCTGAGCACTCCAGTGCTTGCTGTGCCGGCTGGCTTTGTCACCACCAAGGGCACAAAGTTCTCTCTTGATGGCAAGGAGTTTTTCTTTGCTGGCAGCAACGCCTACTATCTTCCCTTCAACGTTGTATGTGCCACTACCAAGCAAAACTACAACCTATACTAACACCTACAGTGGGGAACCGATCATTATAGGGACGTCAAGTTTGGCCTAGAGGCCGCAAAAGACGCCGGTCTTAAGGTCATGCGCACATGGGCGTTCCATGAAAACAACAAGACCTTTGTGCAGGGCGGCCTGCCCAAGTACAATACGGGTGCGGAACAAACCGTTATGCAGTTTTTCAACAAGGATGGGACTGTCGATATTAACCTCGGTGTCCTTGACGTCGTCATCGAGGCTGCTGAAGCTACAAACATGAAGCTGATCCTGGCCTTGACCAACAATTGGGCTGATTACGGAGGCATGGATGTGTACACGGTCAACCTTGGTGGACGGTATCACGACGATGTGAGTTGAACGAGTCGTTGCTCTTCCAGCGCTGGCATCTAATGGGCAAGTAGTTCTACCGTCTTCCTGCCATCAAGAACGCCTACAAGAACTACGTCAAAGCCGTAGTCAGCAGATACAAGGACTCACCTGCCGTCTTCGCTTGGGAACTCGCCAACGAGCCCCGTTGCGGCGCCGACGGTTCTCGCAACCTCCCTCGCGGCCCTAACTGCGGACCCGAGCTGATCACGTCGTGGGCCAACGAGATGAGCACCTATATCAAGTCAATCGACCCCGACCATCTCGTTACAACGGGAAGCGAGGGTGGCTTCAACCGACAGTCGAGTGACTGGACGTACAACGGCGCTGATGGAACCGACTTTGACGCCGAGCTCAAGCTGCCCAACATTGACTTTAATACATTCCACTCATATCCCGAGTACTGGAGCAAGACCCCCGAGTGGGTAGAGCAATGGATTGTTGACCATGCTGACGCTGGGAAAAAGGCTGGAAAGCCTGTCGTGCATGAGGAATATGGCTGGTCGACCAAGTCAGAGCGTGTCAAGGTCTTGGGCAAGTGGCAGGCTACTTCGTTGAAGGAACAGGTGAGCGACATGTACTGGCAGTTTGGCTCGTCTGGGTTCTCGTATGGCAAGAACCACGATGATGGATTCACCATCTTCCTTGAGGATGACGAAGCCCAGCCCTTGGTTTACCAACACGCCGCTGCCGTCAACGGAGGAGACGTACCTCCAAGTGCAACTACCACGAAACCAACTCCTCCCAACCCAACTGTGACTGGAGGTCCGCGCCAGGTTAGATTTGGGCAGTGCGGCGGCGCCGGATGGACTGGACCGACTGTGTGTGAGGCGCCGTATACTTGCAAGGCGCAGAATCAGTGGTACTCGCAGTGCTTGTAGTCGCCGAGGGCAAGACGAGTCGGGACCTGAATAAAGGGTAGAATAGTGGTGTCTGGTTGGGATGGGATGGGATGGGGGGATGAGGCACTTGCAGGCTCGTTGAGACATATCGAAAGACAGTAGAACGCATAGTACTTTTTTCGAAAGCTATAGCATGACATGAATGCCTTCAACACTGGCGTGAACGTATTCCTCTTTCGACAAGGACAGCTCGAGGGAGATGCGCGGGACAAGGAGCATGGTATCAGCGAGAACAAGGCTAGGCCTCGACACATGAGCAGTCGATACGGTGGCCGCCAGGAGGAAGGAAGGCAATTTTGTGACATGATAGCATCGCGGTAAGTGTTGCAGCATCGTAGCAAGGATCAATGCTGCCACTAGTTGGCGCGAACGAGTATAGGCATAGAGTCTTCCTTTGACGAAAAGAGAGATGTTGGCGAAGCGAGGGGATACAGAGGCGTAAATGCTCGTGAGGTATCGCTCGAAGCGGGTAGCAAGTGAATGGCGACAACAGCAATGTAAAAAAGAGGGTATGTGAGCTTGTTGATACTGGCTCGGCGGGGACAAGAGTCGGTAGAAGGTCAAGGACGGTGTCGTGTCGTTTGACTGGCAAGGAGTCGCGTGGAGACACGAATATCGGCCGTGGTCATAACCCAGTAACAGGTACCAGCTAGGTAGGGTGGTTCACAGGGCCGGTGCTTGAAAAGCGACCTTGACAGCGTCGATGATCAAGACCCGATTGATGAAGGGCACCAGAGCCATGGAACGAGCATTGAACAACTTGCCTGGTAAAGCAACACACGCGGTGTCAATGCCGGGGCTAAGCTTTCAAGCTAATCAGAGACCAGAGCCTGGTTGGGCAAGACACAGCCGCAAGACGCGACAAGCCAGGCTGAAGCAAACCAGTTGCATTTATTGTATTGTCATCGATCGTTCGGCGTATACGTTCGAGGTCAATCGCGTCATGTTGGGGGCGAGAACTTGGTCGTGTGCTCAACAAGAGGGTCGCAGTGCCGCCTCAGAAACGTCAGCTTGATCAGGCGCAACAAAAAGAACCAACAAGCAGCATACCATACTGGTGTGCGGTGAACGGGTCGAGAGGAAGACGCGACTTGTGTAGGGCCAGGCAGCAAACTGCTCGTGGTATCATGGGGTCTTCATGTGATGGATCGTGACGGCGAAGCTATCGCGACCATGGCTGTCGGTCGATGCCGCACCAAATTGCTGGGCGATTGGAAGTCGGAGGCTGCCAGAGAGGCACACAAGGTTGGCATTGGCGCGACTTGTTTGAACGCGCGTTGAGGCGGCTCGAAGCCATCACCGAGTTGAGGGGTGCTGCGGCATGGCGGAAGATGGAAGATGGGCCATACCCAATTGTCGAGGCTGGCAAATGGACTGTGACGGTGGGAGCTGCTGCACGTGACATTTCACAATCTGGCAGTGTCTAGGGTACATGACCGTCTGCTCAATTACAGGCTGTAACTATGAATTAAAATATTCAAGATGCAAACACTCAATCAAGTATGAGGCAGTAGTAGCAGCAGCAGCAGCAGCAGCAGCTATTCGACTCGAATGTGCATTGTCTTAGTCATCTCAAACCCCTACTCAATACACCCCGCTTAGCAACTGTATCAGATCTCGCGACGCGCTTCGGTGTCTGTCTGTGCCTCTTTCATTCCGCCATTAAGTAAATCATGATGGACGTCCCCTCAGTGAGATTGGCCCTCCAGAAAAGAACACGGACCAATGTCAAACAGTCCAAGTTTGGCTGCATCACATGCAAGTATGGCTCCTTAGCTGGTTAGAAGATACCCATAGGGCTGACAGAAGACTCCAGGAAGCGCAAGGTCAAATGTGATGAAGCAAAGCCATCGTGTACACGCTGCATATTGTCAAAAATCCCCTGTCTTGGCTATCCTCGTGGCGCACCATCTGGACCCTGGCTGGGAATAGCTTCTTCAGCTGTGATTCCCTCTGGCGCTCCGAACTCCCCTATGAATCAGTATGCATACCTTGCTTGTAGGCTTCTCAACCAAGGGCCTCGACGGGCTAAGAGCGAGCACGAAGTAGTATTCTGGAGTCGTACCGTACCTCAGTTGATCCAATCAATTCCATCTGTGCGAGCTGCCGCCGCCGCCTTTGGCGCTACATATGAGAAGCATATGATCCAAGCCAGCGACGCCCGCTTAGGCCCTGAAAACATACAGCATTATTGCCAAGCTTTGCGCTTCCTACAAGATGAAGTGTCTCACCTCAAACATGGACCTCTTCCTTGTATGGTCGCCTGTCTGCTTATGGCTTTCACCGAGACTCTCCAACAGCGCAGCGACAAAGGCTACGTGCATCTTCAAGGCGCTTTTGCATTGTCGGCAGTCCGTACCAACGAGTCCCCGAGGCCACTTATTGATGACCAAGAGATTTCGGACTTATTCGGCAAATTAGACCTCCATTCCGTGACATACGTTATCAGTCGTTCTAACGACTTGACTTCGCCGCATGCTAAAGGCTCGCAACTGCATTCAAGCGCGCCTGATCGAGTATTATACAGGAAACTACACGCCTGCTATCGCTTTACTTCAGCGGCATGGCAGTACAAGTACGCTAGCCTTACACAAATCCCCCCTGACCTCTTCATTGAGCAAGGAAGACATCTTGGGAACCTGCAACAGTGGCTGCAATGCCACCAACTCGATCCCTCATGCCCAATTGCTCGTCCCCATAACGAGCAACTTATTGTTCTGCGCGCACAATGCCTTGCCGCGCTAGTATACACCGCTCACGCTCTCCAGCCGTACGAAACAGCTTATGACGACTACGAGCTCGTGTTCCGAGAGATTGTAGAGTTGGCCGAGGCACTCGTCAAGATACGGCTTGAGCAGACACAGTCTCGATTAGATTCACATGACTTGCCTTTATTTACTCCAGAGATGGGTATAATCCAGCCACTGTTCCTCGCCACTATGAAGTACAGACACCCTCTTTGGCGTTCCAGGGCTTTCGACTTACTCCGCAAGAGCGGGAGAGAAGGTCCATGGTGTGGTACACTTGAGGCTAGAATACTCGGGACCGTTATTGAGACCGAAGAAGCAACACTGGGTGCTCCAACTTCGACTTTGGGAGAAACAGAGCAGCTTGTTATGCGCCAACCAAGTATTATTGCAGAACAACAAAGAGTTCACCTATGCTTGGTAGCGGATTACTTGGATCAGCAACACAACAGCATCGGTCAAGATCGAAACCGTCCGAGTTCTCCTTGTTTCGCAAAGGTCCAACTATGCCGATGTTATGATATAGACACGATGCTAAGTGTTGGAGAAAGGGGCCCTTGTACCGAGTTTTGGAAAGACCAAAAACATTGGCGCACATGGTTTGAGATTGTCCCATTGCCTAGATAAGCATGTTATAGACATCCTTGGCTTTTGGCCCAAACACACACTTGCCGACCTTGCAGGCTATAAAATTACCATCAAGCCATACCGTAGCTCCACGGGTGAGGATGCTGGCCTGAATCTTACATGCCAGAAGAAGTCTTGGCGTGGGCTCACCAGCTGATCTAGGTAATCTCGGTCTTTGTGAAAAAAGTCCCACAGGTCGCTAATCGAGGATCCTGCCCCCTGCAATGTAACGGCACTAGATCCTCCAGAGTGGACCGCTCGGTCTTTTCAGGGGCATCTGTGGCAGTCTGGACATTTCTTCACATCCGTCCAGTGGCCCGGGGTTTGACAGGTGGATATCGATATTCACGGTCATGTATATATTCAATGAGCTTCCCCCAGCACCAAGCGCTGTATTACAGCTCTCAGCGCACCTTTCACTTCCACTTCAAGACTTGGTCACCATGCTGCTAGCACAATTTCTTCCCACTCTTGTTACGCTTATACTCGGCATACAGCCGGTAGTAGAGGCGAGTCCTCGATACTGCCCACCTTTTGGTCCTGTACTGCCAGCCCCAAGACAACCCAGCCAGCACCCTGCCGTCAAGTACGCTATCGAGGCCATAACTGCGTCTCTCGAGGGCGAAACAGGACGATTCAACTTTTCTGGTGTTTCAGTAGGCATTCAATCTATTCACGAAGACAAACCTTTTCTAGATTACCACCATACCCCGCCTCACCTCAACCAAGCTCATGGAGCACGAACAGTTTCTTCCAGCACAGTATATCGTCTTGGAAGTATTTCCAAGGTGTTTACCGTCCTGGCGGCATTGAAACTCGCTGAAGAAGGTCTTCTGAGCATGAGTGACCCAATTGTACAATGGATTCCTGAGCTTGCAAAACACTCAGATGTTCTTATCACTGGAGACAGCTTGGATGTTACAAGATGGGAGGATATAACTGTGGGAGACGCAGCTGCACATCTCTCGGGCCTCGGTGGAGATAGTACGTCGTTTCAGTCTCTCACATAAAGTAGCACTAACAGGAAGTAGTGTCAACTGAACTCTTAGCTTTTGATGCAGACTGGGAAGCTCTAGGTCTGCCCAAGATCCCCTCTGCTGACAAGCCTCAGGTTTGTAATGAAGGTGCTTATTGTACGCGTCAAGGTAAGCCCCCCGTTCACAACTTGACGGCGCCTCACTAATCATGGCTCACGAACAAAGATTTCCTCGACGCGTTTCAGACTCGTCGACCACCCGTATATCAACCGAGTCAATCGCCTGTTTATTCTAATGCTGGAATAGGCCTTGTTGGTCTTGTCGTGGAAGCGGCATCAAATAAGACTTTCGAGGCCGCGATCCATGATCTGATCTTGAAGCCTCTGGCCCTGCGAAACACGGATGCCAGTAGCGCACCTGAACGGGCAAATAACACATTTATCCCTGTCGGGGCCACTGATTGGGATGTCGATCTGGGTGTCTTCAATCCGTACGCTCTCTTATACAATCACTATCACCACATACTGACCTATCCGTAGTGCCGGCGGCATGGCCTCAAGCACCCAAGATCTACTCTCCTTCATGGTTAACGTCCTGAAAGGCCGCATACTTTCTCCATCTGCTACTCGGCGATGGCTCAAGCTAGCCACTTTTACATCGACCTGGAGTGGTGCCGTTGGCTCTCCTTGGGAGATCTACCGCGTCGACAACCTGACGTCTGACGGTAGAATTGTTGACCTGTTCACCAAAGGTGGTGCTTTGGGTAGTTACCAGTCTTGCATGGCAGTCATACCGGACTTGGGCATCGCAGTCTCGGTTCTGTCTGCCGGGCCCGAGGTAATGGGCCCTTGGTCACAGTTGACTCTGCTCAAGATCATTGAAGCCTTGATCCCTGCCATGGACCTTGCGGCTAGAGACGAAGCCAAGGCGCGATTCTCCGGGACATATGTCGACAAGAAAAGCAGATCGAGAGTTACCTTGTCCCTTGATGAGGGTCCAGGTCTAGTGTTGAGCAATTGGGTCGCTCGAGATTTTGAGGTGCTACCAAATCTGAACCGTTACCAGCCAGGGAGATTTAACGACACTACGCCGTCGGGTTTCCAGAGCGTACGGATGTATCCCACCGGAATAGAGACAGACTCTCGGTCTGCTTGGAGAGCTGTATTTCCGTCTCTGTCTGAAATGGAGGCCGACATCATTGAGGCGATCACACCAGTGAAAGACGTTACATGTGTTACGTGGCACATGATGGATCGATTCATATACAACTCTTTGTCGATGGATCACTTTGAGTTTCGGATTGAGATGAATGGGGAAAATGCAGTCAGCATCGTATCAAGGGCATTCGACATTGAAATGACCAGGGCTGTACAGAAGCCCATAGATCATCAAATAGTGTAGAGCTAAGGCGTCTCAAGTAGCAAAGTTACAGTACAAGTAAGGACTGTGGTCTTCTTCAAGCACCTGGTGTACCACTTATTAAAGAATTCCATCCACTAGACGTGCATATCTTCCATCATTACAGCTATGGACTATGAGTATACGTTCTTATCTAGGCAAGCAGACCTACTCACAAACCATTCCCCAAGGGACACCCGCTGCTCATCGATAGCATCTACCCGAGATGCAGTACTTGGCCGTATTTTTGCAGCATTCCTTCTTACAGCACTTCTTGGTTCGACAGCAGAACTTGCCCACAGAGCACTTCCTGGGGAACTTGGCGGGGCAGACAAGGGCTGCAAGCTGCAAGCCCTCGCCATGGCTTTTGGATGAGAGATCGAAGCCGCCTTCTCCAGCTGAAGAAAGGTCCGGGAGACCTTCTGCAGTCTGCTTGGCAGGGCTTGCAATGGCAAAAGGGATGAGGAACAAGAGTGTAGCGCTGAACTTCATAATGAGGGTTAAAGTGTATAAGGTCTATGCAATTTGGTTCGATGAGCGGATATGAGCCAAGATGCTAAAGATTTGTCAAGGACTATACAGCGGGATGCAAGGTCTTTATACTACACCGCTACACTTGAACGGGGGAAAATCATGCCGCTATTATATCTACCTTTTGGAAAGTAACATTGCAATCCATTGCTAGCGTTGAATCACTCGCATTGGAAGCCTAAACTGGGAAAGTAAAACCAACAAGGCTGATTTGGAGTATCATAATCATCCCTGCCATTGCATGAGCTGAAAATTAGCATCATCCGCGCCGCCCAGTTACAGTGGTTAGTACACGGATCGTCGGCCGATGATGTCCGATGGTTCATCGGAATGGGGCCATTGGGCAGCCTGGACACTGTGAGTTACTTCGTATGGATATGTTATAGGGTGCTGGTAGGTTGCAGAGCCCATAGTTAGACTGCTTATAGAATTGTAATGGCTGAGTAGGGAATAAGCTTAGTGAGACGTCGGTAACGCAATCAACCAGGGAGTTTACCGCCCGTACTCTGTCCTCATAATGGCTTCTAATTATATCTAGCGCAAGTAGGGTATCACTCAATCGTGGAGAAATGCACCAAGTCTTGAGAATAATTCTGCTCAGCTTCTACCACCATTTAAGACTTCCTTTCTACACCAGCTGCAAAGACATCTTCCTCACCCACAGCCTCTTCTACCATAATTCGCCGTTACTCTCCAAGCTGATATTCGACGTTTTCTTAGCAGCTTGCTGGCCGAAAAATACACCAAGGCACTTGATAAGGCATTGCAGGTCTTTCTGTAGGTAATCTAGGTGTACAGAGCCTGACATATTGTAAAACGCGATTGTCAAAGTAATCTCAGCTGATTTTAAATGGACTATAGTCTACGAGGAAAATGCAACAGAGGGATCCGGCCTGGCAAGTGTTTGTTCTACCTATCCCATCATGGCAATACTGAAGCCGCTCTTCACCTTTAGCGCAGATGAGACCAAATTTTGGGGTTGACAATTCACTAAGGTGTGCATATTGGCTATAGTCTTTCTCTGCTTCCAGTTGGCGCCAATACCTGCAGTGGTTCTCGACAAAGTAGAAGTGTTTCAATCAACCTAGCAGTTCGTTCCCCGAGTTTGTGGCCTGCGAAGCTCTATTATGATGGCGAAGCTTATATCCCAGAGCATCCTCTGAAGAAGCCTGGACATCTAGATCCATTGACTTTTGAAGTGATGGATTCTGTTGTAGGCAAAGAGACATCAGATCGATGGACTGGCGAAGAGCTGGCCGATTACAGACAGTAGCAGCAACGTCAAAGACCTCGCATCACCCTGGCTTGGTCTTTTTGGAATCTTGCATTTCAAATCAAGCTTAAATATTTCTACCCTAGCATCTCCGAGTTGACTAAGTGTCTGAGAGTTTTGTTGCATAAATTTTGTTTGAATAACCCTTGTTTTGTGTGAGTTCTTGGGTCAGCGTGGCCAAGACATGGTAATGAAGCCTGGAATGTTATTGGCTTGGGCTGACGCGCTTTCAGCAAACAAAGAACAAACCAGGTGGACGCAGAGGCGTGAAACAGAAGAGATGAAGAGGGGTAAAAGTGACTAGGGGAAGACGGCATCCCGACATTGGTCCTTTGGCTACTGAATTGCAACGTTTGATGCTGAGAATAATACAGCAGGCACTCTTTATTCTGTATAAATCGATGTCCCAATAGTGATGGCCATTGCGTATAAACTAAACTAAGAATTAAAAAGTGCGTTTATGAGTAAAATCCATTCAAAGCAGAATTACTCCTCATTCACTGCACCGAGTGCATGTGTTTGCTTCTGCCAACTACCCTTCAAGCAAACCCTTGTCATCTCCATTGTGCGTCTCACACACTTATTACTTGTCCATACACTATCTCTTCAGCATGTTCGACGCGAACAAAGAATTCCCCAGAGACGATGCCGTCGTTAGGCGCACATAGCACTGGACGATACTAATACTGAACAAGATGGGCATATCATGACTATAAACTTTGCCTGAAGCTCTACAGCATCTTTCTCCACGCCTCCAATGTCTCGGCCAGTCCTGGAAACTCGCCTCTTTCAATAGCATCGGCCCAGACCTCGATTCGTTTCAAGTTGAAACCGTTAGCACATCGGGCAACAGCCCCAAAGACGTCTGCCTTCAAAACGCCATCAGCAACTATCTCGTCCCATCGGCTATAAAGTCGCGACATGTGGTCTGAATAGACCTTTCTCAGCTGTGTTTGCTCATATTCCATTAGGTAAATCCAATACAGCTCATTCTTCCCTTCGCTATCAAAGTCGTCTTCCTGTCGTCTTGTAACATCCTCCGATGTCTCGTCCCCGTAATCATCACGCCGTGGTTCTTGTTCTCGGGTTGCTCCGCGGAGGAACTTGGGTATCTGTGTAGCAACCCAGAGAGGCATGGTCGAGACAAATTCCCAGTCGATGATGGCTGTGATGGAACCCATCTCATCAACCATGATGTTTTGCAAAGAGAGATCGTCATGCCACAGCACTGTTCGCTCTGGCGGGTTCTGTATGCTGGGAAAGATCTTGTGTAGCAGATGAGCGAGCTTCTGGGCGACACGTAAGTTGTACTCAGCGTCTTGCTTGTCTTCATCATCCTCTGCCTTGTTCATCTTGCTCGTCTGATTTTGGATAATGATAGAAATGTACGACTCAAGCCAGTCGTGGCTGGAGCGAAAAGGTCCACATGGTATGTCATAGTCAGAATGCGACTCCCAGAAGAACATGAGGGAGATAATCCGACCGGGTACTGGTGCTGGCTGAGAAGTCTCGTTTTTCAAGGTGCCTATGGAATGGAATGGCGACGTGTTCAACATGTGGGCGTGATAACCAGCTATCTGCCTGACAAGGGCCGCCTTTGCTTCCATAGATAGCTTGCACCATAGGTAATAAGCTGAACTGCCAGGCATCAACTCCATTCAAATCCGATGTCATTATTGCGCGAATCGCCAAAGGCGATGACTTTGGGTACTGGCATATTGGAGTTTGTCTTGAGCCAATTGAGCGTCGTAACTTCACCCACCGTCTTGTGTTGGGGGTCGACAGGGAGTGAGACTCGCATAATAACTTTCTCTTCATGTTTGACGTGGACAAGGTACAACCTGTTGAAGGCGCCTGCGGCGAGAAACGATACAGTACAGTCCTCTGGAGAATCAATTTGTAGCGTCTGCAGGCACATTGTCTTGATAGCTTCAAGGCTTGGCTCTGTCTCCCATCGCGGTTCAGCAGATAAACCGGAGTCCTCCCAGAGGAGCCCGGGGCGAGACGCTGCCAGCATGTTGGTAGTGTATAGATGGAACTAGAAGAATATATTCGTTGGCTCGAGCCAACAGGCAGCGAGGCCCAACTGATAAATAACAGTGCTAACCGGTGCTTACCTGGGCTTGATCAAGATGCCGTCAGGCCACTTTAGTTGAGGTGAGACAGTCATTGGCGAGAAGACCGAGTTGATTATGAATTGGTGTGAGGAAAGATGGTACGAAGTTCTGTTCTTCTATGTAAAATAATTCAATCGCGTTGCAAGGTTTTAGCGGTATCGTGGATGAACGAAAGTTATGAAGCAAATGGACATAATCCGCCTTTAACAGAGATTCTACCGCTATCAACAAATATTCAAGGGCCAAACAGGCTCTCTTGGAGAATCAACTTTGACTCAGTCGCATCTTTGAGAGCAATGCTGTCCCGCTTCTGTCTCAAGTGCACAGATCCCCATCGTAACAGCTCTCCAAATGTTCCAGGTTCGCTATCTTTGCCATCATCCTCATCCCAGAGCGTCCCAAGAGCCGGTGCATGAGTTAGTCCTTTTCCATGCGTGATCTTTTGCCAGCTGGTATTCGTCAGCAACAGCCAAACGAGCTTGTACGCCTGCTTGTATTCTTCCGACTCTGGATCTGCATCGAGTGACAGATTAAACAGCGCGAAAAGCTGACCACCTGAGCCGAAACCAACGATCTGTTCAGCAGCCCAGTTCTCTAGCCGAGGGTCGATCCCCAGTACGTGATCTTGCCAGTATCTGGACCCATTGAAGCCGTCGCCTGCATCCTCAAGCATAGTCAGGCGACGCCAACACATGACCTGCGAGATGTATTCGAGGAGCTGTTGAGGAGAAATCTTGAAGTCCCAAGTCCATCCCACAGCCTCGCTGTAATCTATGTCCTTGGTAAAAACCAGGGCAGGATGGGTGTGTAGTCCTTCGTGGTTGTTGCGACCTTGCCATATATGCATAAACAACTTGTGCCTAAAGATGATCAATAGTGATAATGGGACAATGATTTAATTACATACCATCTCTCAATAAACGGGTTTTCCTTCTTGGATGCAACAAAATGATTGGCAATAGTCTGTGCATACATTACAGGTACAGCCACTTCGTATGGCGAGTCAGGGTTCTCAAGTTGATTCCAGCATACTCTGTCGAGATCGCGCATCAGAATACAACCAACGTCCATGGCCACACCGCCATGTTGGATCAGCAATGCCCCTCTCAGAAAGTCCATAGAGTGTGGCCCAACATAGGGCCCATCCAGACTGCCCTTGACAAACGCGTCAGGTAGAAGATCCGAGTTGGCAAAGTTGAGAGCGTGGTTTGGTGAGTCTGGCACAACATCGAGGACACGGACTGTCCACGAGGGGCCACAGATGCGCACCCAGTCGACTACATTGCGTTGACACCATTTAGGCATGGTATTGAGACCGGCATGCCAGAAGGCCCAGATGTTCTTTTCTGAATGTACAGGGGCATGCTGATTTAGGTTCGCAAGTACTTCTTCAAAAGGACGGGTATCAGGGTTATTGATCAGTTCGAGCTCAGCAGCGAACTCTTCGGGGATGGTAAATGCCGACATGTTATAACAGAACAAGGGAATTTCGAGTGTTGGTGAGAGGATAAAGGCAGATGGATTCAGTATGCGATATCCTACAACGTTTATAGTTTTATCAATCAGTGATTGTCAAAGTGACGTGTTTTCATTCACAGTAGCTTCTTATAAGCACTAAACTTGAATAAGACGGACCAATAATCAATACTTGGAACCTCACGCGGCGCAGCCTCACCGGCGATGTTGATACCAATTATTTAATATCCATGTAGTAAGACTGTTCTTGGCTTGCAGCGATCTTGTCTGAAACGTCATTAAGAATACCCAGTACTTGCTGGCTTTGCACTATGTGATCGTGGCTGTGAAGCCAAGATTATCCCAAAAGAGACCATTGCGCGATAGCATGTGGATGATTGCATTCCAAGATTAGTAAGATTGAATGCTCCCAGAATAGCTAGACAAATAGTTAGCATCGGCATCTCAAACACTCACCCAGCCATGCTCCTTACAAACCGAGATACTACGGAGTATGATTATACGCATTTCTCGGTGGCTTGTTTTGCGTTGTCAATATATATTAGCTGCTTTTTGTAATTGTTAATAATAACCTGATATCCTCCGTAAATACTGTTGTCCCTGTTTCCTACCAATTGGCCTCATGAAATTTACCTTTTGTGCCTGAAGTAGTGTTACCGGGAGAGGACGAGGAGCCCTTGACGGCTTGCTGCTCTTTCAGGGCATTATTATATGGGATCCACCGGGAGTGTGTCTCGCTGGAAGAACGCTAATCTTGTGTATCTAGAGACGAGAGCAAGCAGTTTGGTAAGTTTCTTTGTCGTGTGGTGAAAGTGCAGCGATATATCTGCCAGAACCCTGAATCGAGTATCAAGGTAGACCTGATATCTTGCAGCTTCATTACTCTATAAATAAAAGGCAATGAATTTCTTCCTCTGTGACGACCAAAATTCGCATACTTTTCTTTTCTTTATCCGTCTCGCAGGATATGAGAACGGGTTGCAATATTGGGCTCTTACGAACGTGTGGTTCATATGCACACATATATTAATAAACGATCAAACCCATATCTTGGACTTTTGAATAAGCTTGATATAATTATTAAAGAACTGTTTATGTTTGATTATAGTGCTTTACCCGGCAGTCAAATCGAGAATGACAATGAAGATCACTACCTACCTTAGAAAGACTGTTTTATTGGCATCGGCATTGAGACGTCGATCCCGTGTCTTGCTTACAGTCACCAGACATGTTCTTTGCTGTGACAACGCCTCAACTGGATGGAAATGACTGATCATGACCAACGAGGACTCAAGAAATTGCTGGTGAACCCAACCATTATCACCTTCAATCACATGAAAAATGGCCGCGTCACAGAAAATGTCCGACCAACGTCCCCAACTGTTCCCGTCAAGCCACTAGGCGTCTCCGGCGAGACCTTTGTGCCACAACATTCCTGTCTGGCCTCTAACAAGGTCCATCAGCTTGACTAGATCGAGTGGCTGTCCTCACGTGCGGGGATGCGGTTGGTTGCCAAGCAATCATACACTGAAAAGACGAGATTCTATTGGGGGGAGAAAGCGGTAAATGTATCAATGACATGGAGGATGCCACACTGATACGCACTGAGACAACACCATCACTCTTCTGCCAAGTTGAGGTATAAAACCCCACTCCAACCCCGGGAGCGTATCTCAATACTACATCATCTACTTTAGCGTCTTGTCACTCTTACTCTTCACTTCTGGAAGCTAGCAGAACCAAGTCTACACTACACTATGACTACCATGCAGAAAATATTCGCCGAATACCAGGCTCGGCAAGATGTTCTCACAAAGAGCACCAACAAATATGCCAAGGGCATCGCCTGGGTCGAGGGTGAGCTTTCGCCTTTAAGGGAGGCTCGCATTCCCCTCCTAGACCAAGGCTTCCTTCACAGCGATCTCACATACACCGTCGCGGCTGTTTGGGACGGCAAGATATTCCGACTCGATGAACACATCGAGAGATTGGACGAAGGCTGCAACAAGATCCGACTCCAGATGCCCATGTCTGCAGAGTCTATGAAGGACACAATCAAGGATATGTTGGTCAAGAGTGGTATCAAAGACGCCTTTGTCCAGATCATCGTCACTCGAGGAATCAAGGGCGTTCGAGAGTCAGAGCCGCACGAGCAGGTCAACACGCTCTACATGTTCGTCCAGCCGTACATCTGGGTCATGGAGCCAGAGATACAACTGACGGGTGGAAGAGCCGTCATTGCTCGTACAGTTCGTCGCACGCCACCTGGCTCCATCGACCCAACTGTCAAGAACCATCAGTGGGGTGACTTGACTCGTGCCATGCATGAAGCTCGAGACAGAGGCGCCAAGTACCCTTTCCTGACCGATGGCGACACAAACATCACTGAAGGCTCTGGGTTCAACATCTGTTTTGTCAAAGATGGGAAGCTCTATACCGCTGAGCGTGGTGTGCTCGAGGGTATCACGCGCAAGAGCGTGTTCGATGTTTGCAAGGCGAAGGGTATCGAGATTCGATGCGAGACAATTCCTGTATCACTTGTTTACGAGGCTGATGAGATCTTCATGTGCACTACTGCGGGAGGTATCATGCCCATCACGTCTCTTGACGGAAAGCCTGTCAAGGATGGTAACCTGGGTCCTGTCACCAAGACCATCTGGGACGGTTACTGGGCAATGCACCACGACCCTGCCTATACAATTGCTGTAAACTATGACTAGATAGCTTATGCCAGCGAGCTCAATCTATTCTGTCCTTTCACTCGATTCTAAACCAAAGTATGTCCGTCCACCAACACTAGGATAACTGCACAAATGATCGAGTGACCTCCACATTACAAATCCGTACATCACGCGAGTAGACAAAGCCCGCAATAACCGAGGTTACATAGAGTACAAGCCGTGTCAGGTGGTCCGTCCACTGCGTCATCGCCCTTTGTCTTGATAGCGTCGGTCAACGGATCATCGGAGGCTTTAGTCGGTGTAGGGCCTAGATCTACACTCTCGTCTGAGTGCGGAATTGGTTGACTGCGACCAAGGCTCGGCCCGTGTTTCACAGATCATTCATGAGTCAGTCTTTAACTTTTCTAGACCAAAAACATCAGCCTCAAGTGTCTCGACTCAAGTGATTTCAGCCACGTCAAATACAGACATGGTGCCATTGGCGGGCCATACTGATAAGATCCACATGCCTGAGGCTATGATATACTACGTAGACCGAGCTAATTAGGTTCTCAGGACTGAGACATCGATTGGTAGTTTTTGGAAAACTTGTGGATTTGTGGTGAGGCTCACTTTGATCATACCAATTGAACGAATGAAGGTATTACTCAGAACAGAAGTTGAGCAAGTTGAATTGCCATGACTCGATAGTTTTAGATATGACCGCATCACTGTTGCAATGCAATACAGAACTAAGTTCCTGTTCTCGATCACCGGTATCTCCTGGGGTGAGAACGTGGCATCTGCAGAAGGAATAAAACGTGCAGCATAAGAAATCCTATCGTTGATGAGGTAAGAACTTATTTTAAATCAAGCTTTAGCGTGTTATCGTGACCAGTTCGTCCACGTTCCTTAGCCATTTATCAAGACGAGTAGTACAAGGATAATCTTATATCGTAAACCCTTGATTACCGGTGAGAGGTTCTTGTCGTAAAAGAGATGAGTTCAATAACCCCCAAGCATAATCCATTATTCCTCTTAGTTAGAAGCATAACTGTTTCGGCTTATGGTTACAAAATAGACAAGTGGAAAGTGACTTAGATCAGCCTGTCACAAAGATCGTTCCGACAAACTATATATATTAGGTCTATTTGCATAATCATGCTGGCCTGTGACTGTTTGAGACATCTAGTCTTCAGCTTCAGCAGTAAACTATGCGAGGTGGTATGCTGAAACGCTAACTGCCTCCGATTTCACGTCTATATCTGCCGAGAGGTCCAGACTTGTACAGTGTATTCTACTTCTACTTTGCGATATGCAGTCTTGCTAGAGCTTCTACTCATATTACTTGGCGTTGAAGACAGGCATATACCACAACTGGATCTATTCCTTCAAAATGTGGATAAGATCCTCTATAAAAAATAATGTGCCAAATATAAATGCGCTTTTGCAGTGCCAAGATTTACAGCCAGACTATACAGACATGTCCTATCACAGACGCACCGGCAATAAATCTCGACCATGTAAATGACAGTCTCCTCTTCATCTAATTGCCCTGGCCTTATCTGACAAAAATACACCACTGGTCATCGGAAAAATCACAGGTTTCCACCTTGTACTTGGCTATTAGTTTCACATTCCTTAATTGATTGCACTTTACGCTGAACGGTCGACCGTTCTTTATGTTTCCCTTTTATGCCTGGCTCTTAAGAACCCGATAAAGTCACCTACAATATCCTGGCTAGTGATGCTGTCATGGCGAAACCATTTAAAGCACAGTTAACCCTTTATCACACTGCACGTTTTCCAGCTGGTTTTCTGACTCGTAGACCTTGAACAAGGGATTGCTGATCTGTACTGACCGATGTAACCATCTGTGTCCTGGATTATCTTCTTTTGGCCTGCTGGAAGTGCTACCTCCAATGGCCACGACGTCTATATAGTTGCTGTCCGATATGATCATTCAGCCCCGGTCTCGGTCTCGGTTTCGCTATCGGTTCCGCCAAGCTCTCGGTTCGGTAGCAATTACTCATTTGAGTAGCTCCGGTGAGCATCACTCGTGCCTTTGCGTTTCAATGAGTAGAAAACTCCAATCACATCATAGGGCAGCTGTCGATCGTAACCCGCAGGTCGTAAAACCAAGATATAAATTGAAAGGTTTTGGTAATATATAAATGGCTGTTGGCTACTGCTTATCGTGAATAGAAATAAACACAGTCATCTGAACCGAACTTCTATTCGATTTGTCTATCCGTTTAACTCTTCGCTATGGATAAGGTCCAACACCTTCAAGATCTCGCAGCTAATCGATGGGTGGTAATTTTTGCTACCCTTGTAGCAGTTATTGCAGCCGCTGTCATTCCGAACGTCATCAATGCAACTCGACTATGGAGTATTCCCACCATTGGCGAGGAGATTGGCGGTACGGAAAAGCGCAGAAAGGCATACTTGATGGGCGCTAGGAAGTTATACAATGACGGATATCGAAAGGTTAGCGCACTCAACGCCTTGGGTAAGATAACCGCAGCTCACATTAGATCAGTTCAGAGACGGTGTATTCCGGATAACTACATCCAAAAGTAAGTGCCATGATAGCAAATATCTCCATGTATCTTGAAACTAATACTCTGGCCAGCTTCTCCAACCGTTGTGGTATCTCCCGAGTTTCTCCCTGAGCTGAAAAAGCTCCCTGACTCTGTCCTTAGCATGGACGCCGCTGTTGATGAGGTTTGTAAGAGGCCAAGCCACAAGCTACAAGAAACTTATTATGACCATAGTCAATGGAAACCAAATACACCAAGATTGTAACATCAGTACCTATTATCCCCCATACCATCAAAGCAGAACTGACGCCGTCACTCTGTAAGTACACGTCGCCGAATTGGAAGTGAAACACACACTTTCAAAGCCCGGATGTCTTGTGAGCCTGATAATCAAAGCATGCTTACACCATACAGCTCGACTGAACCCAACTATTGCAAAGGAAGTTGGAGAATCTCTGGACCTGTCCATGCCTTCGTGTGAGAACTGGACTGAAGTCAATATTCATCATAGCCTTCTCCGCATTGTTGCCATGGTGTCTGGCCGCGTGTTTATTGGCCCAGAGCTATGCCGTTCTAATCAGTATCTTGACAGTGCAATTAACTATACTATGGAAGTGATGGGTGCTCAGCGGGCCGTGCAAGGAATGCGTCCTTGGTTACGTCCATTCCTAGCCCTGGGCTTACCTGAGGTCAAAAAGCTGTACCAGAGGATTGCAGAATTCGATGCATTTCTCGAGCCTGTGGTCAATCACAGGACCAAAGTCACAGCTAAGCCGTGCTACGAGAAGCCTGATGATCTTCTCCAGTGGCTGATAGACGGAAGAGACAAGTTTCAAGACAATAACAGTCAGGATCTGGCCAAGGTCCAACTAGGGCTTACTTTTGCGGCTGTTCACACTACAACGCTGACTGCAACCAACGCGTTGGTGATTCTGTCGCACTCACTTAGTATGTTACTAACAGGCAAAACAGGTTCTATGATTTGGCCGCATTGCCGGACCTGCGAGCAGAACTGCGCGACGAGATCAGAGAAGCACTGGCTCAAAGCGGTGGTGTTTTCACAAGCAATGCCCTGCAGGCTATGAAGAAGATGGATAGCTTCCTCAAAGAAACTCTTCGAGTTCATCCAGCTACAATGGGTATGTCAAAATCTGAAGAGCAGAAGTAAACTAGCTAACACACACTTCGTAGCGTCCTTCCAGCGCAAGGTCTTGAAGCCATTCACTCTTTCCAACGGCCAGGTCATCCCGGCAGGTGTCACATTGGAGATACCAGCTATCGCAGTCAACTCGGACTCGAGTGTATTCCCGCATGCGGATGAGTTTGATCCGTTGAGGTTCTACAGAATCCGTGCTCAAGCCAAGGACGAAGGATCGATCGAAAAGGCGGCGAACAACCAGTTTGTCAGCGTCAACCAGAGTAGCCTCACCTTCGGATATGGTCGACATGCGTGCCCAGGCCGTTTCTTTGCGGCAAACGAGATCAAGATGATTCTAGCTCAATCACTACTGCGATACGATGTCAAGCTGGTAGACTCGGAGACGCAACGATACCCCAACAAGGAGTTTGCTCATATGGTAAGTTGACAGAGACAATATAATGCTCTCTATGAGTTTTAGCTGACTTGGACCCTCCAGTCAATTCCAGATCCATCTCGGAAACTTCTTTTCAAATCGGTCGAGGTTTGAGACAAGTCTTTCATCAGACAAATAGCATTCTGTTCATTTGACTTGAGGGTAATGGTAGGATTTTGGATCTCATTGCCTTTACATCTTTCTTTCTGTTGGCGTGTAGTATGTTTGGTAGCGGATTCTTTTGTTGGTATTTGACTAGAAACAAGCAATTTCCTCGATGCGTCTTGGCCTACTGCACCGGTTCAACTGCGGCTCGGGCATTTTCAATACCTAAGCTGAGCCATTTAATCTCACGGTAATAAGCAGAAATAGGTCTCGGCTCCGAGGCTGACCTAGGACGCTACACCGAGTAAAATAAATTAAGGCTAAAAGGGATGGATGGATGGATGGATGATGGGTGCCTAGACTAGAGGCTAGCGACTCCACAGTAAGCAAGTCGATTCAGCTTCAACCTCATCACAGTCTCTCTCTCTTTCACCTTGTCTTTCCTACGTCTATCCATCATCTCTCCTCATTCAACCGTTCCAGAGTATCCCGAGCAACCATGGGTGGTCCTTCTTCTCGCGGCGATTATCGCGATGATCCAGATGCATTGTCTCTGCATACGACCACGGGAAACATGTTCATCCACGACGCAATTGACGATGTGCTGCAAGATGAAGGTCCGCCGCCAGCTTACCATGATGCCCCTGCTGATAGCGAGACCACCGCATTATCAGCTCATGCTGAAGGTGGCCACGCTGGTCAACAAGAGGAAGAGAGATATCTCAGCGGTGTCACTTTGCCCGAGACTCATATCTCTTTCACCTCACGACGTATCGGTCAAAAGCGAATCCGCATCGGCAACGAGGTCATTTCGCTGCAAGACGAACGCTCTGACGCCGATCCCGACTTTCTAGAGTCTTGGATCACCAAAATGGGAGAATACCCGCCCTCCCCATATATCCACATCGTTGGTACTCACAAGGAGACGAAGCGAGACAAGGACGGAAAAAGCAAGCGTGAGGATGTGACCGATTTCCGAATCATGGTTAGTCTACAGAATTATCTATGGCCCAATTTCACATTCGATCCTCGGTACAAGGTAAACCTCACGACTGCTGAGAGCGGCGACAAAACATACCGAGACACTGTACTGAAGAAACGTGCTCCTGGAGTCAAAGGCGATCTTGAGGTTGGCCATGCAAAGTCTGATCTGAAAGAATGGTGCCATCGCTATTGTGCCAAGACAACAGCGGCCAAAGTGTAAGTGCTTCGTTCATATCTATCAATATGTCCTCAGTCTGATATCCTTGCAGATTCCGTCTCACTCGTACCGTAACTGGTATAGATGAACAACATTTCCGTTCTCGTCTTGTAAGCGTCATCAAGAGCACCAACTACAGAGGCAACATCAGCATCGAATTCCCTGTTGCCGATCGAGCAGTGGATATCTACTCCTCTAGTCGACTCAACAACTGGCGACTCACAACCTGGATCTGCTGGATCTTCTACCTGACTTTGCTGTGGATCTTCTCATGGCCTGTTCTCTTCTTCACCACGAAACGGTACCACGTCGTTCGCGCTGAGTGGCCCTTCTCCGAGGTCGATGCCGAGGGCGGGAAGAAGTATACGACAGTCAGCGAAGAACAGTGGGTAAATACATATGGATCAGCAATTCAGCAGTTGTGCTTGGATCGATACGAAGGTTTAGCTGGTGACAGCTTCTTGAACCAGGTGCTGCAGAGGGTAGAGACGCGTCAAATCAACGACTCTCACGTCGACACTCGAGCTGTGCTGAGTGCTACCGCATCTGTTTTGCAGGGTAGTCGCTCCAATACTATCAACAATGTGAGCAACCTGATACGGCTTGCGGGTGGATCCATGGATCAGGTTGGATGGGGCTTTGATACATAACAAAGATGGAGGTCGACAGGTACATGTAGTATTGGTATAAATTTTTGGACACTCATTTGGTGGTAGAGGATATCAATGGCCGAGTCTGCACTTTGGGTTATACTTTCATTGGTTAAGGCCCAGCTTTCTCTAAATCTAGAAATATATATCAAGTCTAATAATTGTAACAGAAGAACTTGTTTTCCTTGTCCGTCATTGTCGACCAGATCTCAGGAGACATGTATGAGTCCTCCATCTGTTTGGTGCGGTCATCACGTCGCTTATTCGCCCACACATAGTACAGGAACAGGCAAAACGTGGTCACAGCGCAACCAGCTTGAGTACCCATGACGGCGAGCTTGGCAGGCCGGAAATCAGGCGCATCCTTGGCCTGGAAAGTCTGAGGGCCGATGATGTTGCCGAGAGAGAAAGACCCGCTGACTATGGCGGCAGCAAAGGCTCGTTTCGTGGCCCCTCCAAAGTTTGCAGCCGTCCACTAGTTACTTGTCAGTCAGAGAAAAGAACAGATTGTGGGGAAAACTCACATTGTAGAAGATGGTCAAGGGAGCAACGACGGCATTGACAAGATAGATGCCAGCAAGGCAGCCGGACTTGTTTGTGGCAGGGAGGAATGACATCAGGGCACCGCCAAGTATTCTATCATAACATTTAGTAGCCTGTCAGCATGTCCAGAAGTGGTACTCACGCAGGGACAATGCAAGCAATAATCCATGCCCAGCGGTGTGATTGGTGCCGAATACCGAAGCCAACTGCAAGTGTGAAGAAGATGCTCACAACACCAGAGGGCATATTCATAAGAGCAGCTCTCTTGGGATCATAGCCCAAGTTGCGAATCAACGTGGCAGAGTAGGTTGTCACGACGCCAGAAGACACCGACAGCTGCCACAATGTCAGGAAATAGTCAGAAGGACATGGCGAGAACTTACAAGGATAACAGAGAAAAGCATAAGATATAGCTGCGGGTCGCAGAGGGCCTCAAGGATCTCCTTGGGACGAAACTTGCGATTCTCGATTCCTGTCTGGTTGACGCTTACATGCTTTAGCAGAGCAACCTTTTCGCTGTTTGATAGCCACTTGGCTTTCATGGGGGTATCTGGTAGGAAGAAAAAAAGTGGCCAGTCCGATAATCACGGTGATAACACCAAGCGTGAGGAACATGACGCGCCAGCCAGCAAGAGAAGCACCAGGGCCAATATGTTGGAAGCCAAACGAGACAAGCCCACCAATAATCTGGCCCAGACCCAATCCGAGATACCAAAAGGAGAATCTTGGGGCCTGCTCTGACTTTGTATACCACTGGCTGCTGATGAGCATCAACGACGGGCCGATGGTTGCTTCGAAAATGCCCAAGAAGATACGCGAAACGAGGATGGTCTGGTAATTGTGAGCAGCCGCCCCAGACGCGGTGGCAATGCCCCAGCAGACAACATTAGCTCCAAGCCATTTACCAGCAGGGACCACTTGGAGGAAGTAGACTGGTGCTTGTCAGCAGTGGTCGTCATGTGGGTGAGTAGAGCAGAAGACTGACTGTTAGGTATCTCAAAGCAGAGGAGACCGACAAACAAGAACGTGGCAGTGTTGGAAAAGTCGTTACCCTGGAGGTTGAGATCTTGATTGAGGCCCATAACAGCAGAATACTGCAGTCGCTGTATCAGATAAAGTACGAGTATATAAGACAAGATGAGCTATACTCACGTTGAGAATGACCTTGTCGAGAAACTGCATCGTGTAGCAGCAAAACATGGGAGGAACGATGTGCCAATCTATCTTGCGTCTCATCTTGTCGATGTCGACCCCCCGAGAAGCATCCACCGCCTCGCGGTTCTGGTCGAGGAACTTCCAGGCAGCGTCGACATTTTCAGTGCTTGCGGTGCCGTTTTCCGGCGAGAGTGTCACGTTGGCCTGCTTCTTGGGGGTGCTCGGGTGCGGCATCTTGTCAGAACGACCAGGTTTGGTACGAGGAGAAGATCGAGGGAGGATTGACAGACGGAGAAAAGAGGAGAGAGCAAAAGGTTTTACTTGGAGGCGAGATTTGAGTTCACCCCATGTCTTTGCACATATTCAGATGAAGAACAGCAGAAAGCCAAGACCAATTTGCCAGGAAAGAAAAAGATACGGGAAAAAACAGACTGGGTCTAGCCATGCGAACACGAACCTGAAACTCTTTGGCTGTAGCCGACGCAACACAGCAAATACTGCAAGTTGCATTGCAGAAAAACGGTCATATTTGCTGCACATACCTATCACAACATCGTCGCTCTGGCTTCTTATTGGAGCGATAAACTGAGGGGAGCAAAAGACCCTGGTGGGATCGACAAGGATGACCTACCTTGTAAATATGCATTTCGAGGGTTGGATACACATGTGTGTTTGCTGCTAGCCCCCCTGCACTTCCTAAGAAGTTTGCTTAATATGATCCGAGAATTTGCTTTTCTTAATTCTAGGAACGCAAATCTCCAGTGATATCCCGGTACTAGGGTGTCGTCAACAAATCTTAGAACCAAAGTGGCGTCGATTGTTTGCTGTGAGATTATGTGATAACTCATGAGTTAGTACCAAGTTATCAACAAGTGTTGGGTTTCTACTTCAGTAGCAAAAGATGAGCTGATGGAGCTGGGGGTATTGTCTGCTAGACGTGGGAGATGCCAGGTAAAGCCTGTGACTCGGTGAAACGAGGACCATATTGTCCCCGGTTTTGCAAAATTGAATGAGACGCGCCAGAATCTCTTAATGAATTTATGATCCTTCTCAGGATTTTCGTTGAGCTAACATTATCTTCAACACATTCTTCTCGGCCGTCCATCCTGGTCAGCTATCAAGATGGGCTGGGTGCTTAAAGCCACTCCTAGCGTTGACAATTCATCTGAATACCCCAAGATTATAGCCATCACCGTTGTCTTGTCAGTCTTTGCATCGATGATAGTAGGGCTGCGCCTCTACATCCGTTGGAAGGCCCGTGGTCTGGCTAGCGACGACTGGATGGCTGCGCTATCTATGCTGTTTGCCATAATCTACTCTGCACCATGCATTGCTCGTGAGATCGACTCCACGTTACCAGTAATAAGCGCTTCTAACTCAAACACAGAAACCAGATATGGCCTTGGCCTACCTATCCCCGACAGACCCAAAGAAAACCTTGTGCCATATACTCGCATCAACTTTGCAGGCAGGCCGTTCTACCAACTAGAAATCAGCTTCTTCAAGATTGCTCTGATGATAAGCTACCTTCGTCTCTTACGCAGAACTAACCACATATACTATCGTGCTGTCGTCTGGTTGGCCATTGCGTTGGTATTCTTTTCGCACCTGGCCTGCACTCTGGCTCTCATTTTTGCATGTACGCCGGTACGTTTATTCGGATTCTTCAGACTCCACTGGCTTATCTTTCGCAGGTCGAGAAGTCATGGAACCCTCTGAAAGATGGGCAATGCTTCCCTCCCGGTCCATCCTTCACTGGCTATGCAATTATCACTTTCGTCTTAGACGTCATTGTAGAATTACTACCGATTCCTGTTCTGATAACTCTCGAGATAAAATAAACAAAGAAGATTTGTCTCATTGCGATTTTCACTTTGGGGATATTCACAGCCGTCTGCTCCGTTAAACGATATCGCGAAATTGACCGAATACAAGATCCTAAGGACGGCAACTCGACAATGCTGATACTTTGGGGGACCATAGAGTTCAATGTTGGGGTAAGTGATGCAGTTGTTGTTCCATTGGCCAGTCAGTACTGACTCTTTCTAAGAACATAGTGTCGTCTCTTCCATTCCTGGCCCCCGTCTTCATCAAAAGAGCAAAGGCATACCGGTCTAAGCAATCACGCGACTATCACACACCGAGCGGTAGTAGAGGGTACAAGCTCAAGGATATAGGTCACAACGCAAAGAGAAATACAGCTGCCTTTGCCTCGGCCACGAATGAACCCCAGAGCGGTATTCAGGAGAGCATTCTAGCCCCAAATGGCATCGTCAAGTCTGTCACGTATACGATAAATGTAGATAGGATAGCCAAGTCAAAGAACGGCAAAAGCACAGGGCCAGGAATAACATCTTTTTAACTGTTTAAATAATACTCAGTTCAGGTTTTTTTGCTGTTACTATGCTACATATTTACCAAGTATACGACATAAGAAATAAGAATGACCCCATGTTCTTTCTAGCCAACTGTGTGTGATAGTGGTCAAGACGACCGGCACCCTTGTTCCGGGACTCCCCGAAACAACAAGGATACTCTAAAAGGCTCGATATCATTGGCAAAAAGCCGACTGGAGCGATTGTGAGGTGCGGAGAAGTTACAGTGATGCATTTTCTCATGCTTTATGCAAGGAGAAAAGTACAGTGTTGGCTGTTGACCACGTCCGACTGACTATACCACAGTGAGTAGGTGGAATTGTGACCCTGCAAAAGACCAACTGTCAGACAAGGTTTCCAAGATAATGTCAGTGGAGCACTCACGTATGATCAATGAGGAGTTGTGAGAGCCGCGAGTGGCGTGTCGAGTAGTAATTCCAAATCATTACAACAAAATGGCACAATCAGCTAACAGCTTCAAGTGATAGTCAGCTTATATGCTATCAACCTAGGGTATCCCACAATTTGTGAGAAATCTCACTGTCAGCTTGCGTCACCAACACCCTCGGATTTTTATATCCGTCTCTTTTGTTTTGGTCAGATGATTAGGTATCTAAACCGCTAAAAAAACAACCAGCCCACTCAGCCATCAACATAAAGCATACAAAGCCGCCCTCACAATGGCAACCTCCCAACCCAGCCCTGTGCTAATAATTGGCGCCGGGATCAGCGGTCTTCTCCTCGCTCAGAACCTCGCTTTACACGACATACCAACTCGCGTATTCGAACGTGATAATGATCTCGAAACTCGTGGACTTGGCTGGGGCCTTACTCTTCATTGGTCTTTGCCCGCACTGCGCTCACTCTTGCCCGAACACTTGGCTAAACGACTCCCAGAAGCTTACGTCGATCGAGCTGCTGTTGCTGAGGGGTTGTCGTCGACGTTTCCCTTCTATGACTTGAGCACAGGAGAATTAAAGACATCGACACCAAAGACGCCTGAGCTGGATCGCATTCGGGTTACAAGAAAGGGTTTGAGGGATATTTTGGCCACTGGTATCAACATTGAGGTGTGTTGTAGCCATTCGTGCCGTATATTCTATCTGACTTGGGGTTGTTTAGTGGAACAAGACTCTTTCTGGAGTAACCTCTACCTCTGATTCAGCCACAGCCACGTTTGAAGATGGCACTTCCGCAACTGGACGCTTACTCGTCGCATGCGATGGTGCCCACTCTCGTGTCCGTCATGCACTATTTCCTGAATGGGAGGCATATCAGATTCCCGTGCGGATGCTCGGCGTCAAACTCGAGCTGTCTCCTGAACAGATCGGCCCAATTCGAGCTCTAGACCCCTTCTTCATGCAGGGTACGCACTCTAAGAACGAAACATTCGTATATATTAGTTGTAGGTACCATCTGTGTCGACTTATGAACCGTTGCTTAGCGTATACTAGTACTCGACGCTCCCGGAAACTACGAGGACGGCTTCCATCCTTATGTCTGTCAGATGTGTGTGTCTTGGCCATACCGCGAGGGCTTTTTCAATAGTGATTCCCCAATCGAAATTCCCGCAACAGACGAAGAGAAGTACAGGTTGATCAAGGTGTTTGCTAAGACTTGGGCGGAGCCATTTCGGTCTCTTGCTCTGGGAATACCATCGAATACCGAGTTAAAAGGTCTAAAATTACAAGACCTCCCACCTTCGAAGAGCCTGCGCACAGAAGGCCGAGCGGTACTTGTGGGAGACTCTTTTCATGCTATGGCGATGTGTAAGTCCGATTGTCTCTGGTCATGGCTGTGGATACTAACCTGATAGACCGAGGAGAGGGAGCAAATCATGTGATTCTCGATGTTCAAGACTTTGTAAAACTGATCATCCCCGTTCTTGAACAAGATAGAGATTTCTTATCTTTGAGGTTGACTTTGAACGAGTATGAGAGCTCTGTGGCTTCACGCACGCGTCCCTGTGTTTTGGCCTCGAGACAGGCTTGTCTGGATGCTCACGATTGGAAAAAGATCACCAAGAAAAGCCCTTTGATGACAAGGCGGGTCCCATATATCGAGTTTCATGAGGTCGTCTAGTTTATTTTATTTTATCCTTTTTCAGGATGGTAGGACTTGTATACCTGAAGTGCTCCTTCAATACTTTGAACCAAGCCAAAGAAAACAGTAAAACCGACTGCAACCCATAAAGCGTACCATTGCGTGCCCTCCCTTCGATCATTCCACCACTGGCGCAAGTTCCTGGGCTTAGCCTGGTCAAAGACTGCCTTCAACCTTATAAGTCTATCATGCCAGTATTGATATTCCTCAATATTTGTCATAGTCAACGGTCCACAATCTAGCACGGCAGTATCCGCATCGTTTGCCATAGGCTTCAGAGCCTTGTAGTACCAGTCTTTACTCTTTTTATACCACTGGTTCTGTGGGAAGAGTAACGCGAGTGTCTGTAATGTCTCGTCGATGAAGTTTTCTGGGAACAGGTCTCTCTCTTGGCTTTTGAGGAAAGAAGCGTGGTGGAAGATCATGACAGTCGTTTCACCCTCGATATCGATGACTTTCAGGTGGTCGAGGAGGTTGTTGGTAAACTCGATCTTGAGACCGCCAATAACATCAAGATTTCGAGCGTTAAAATCCCTATTCAGCTGTACCCCATCATGTCTATCCGACCTTTGGATGGGGAAGATGCTGGCTGTGAAGTCGCGAATAGTGCCCTTGTCCCAAGACCGGTAAGCCCGTCCAGTCCACATCCTGTTACTCACTGGCTTCCCTACATCGACCATCAGAATAAGTCTCGCAGCGAGGTCGACAGCTCCATTGATGATTTTAACATTATCTTGTCGTGGGTTTATCAATGCTGCTGGGCAGCTGTCGCGCAAGCTTCGAACAAGCTGTTCTCTAGTGTAATCTTGAAGTATCTTCTGGCCTAGCTGAATGACCTGCTCGTGGGTTTCAAATGGAAGGTTTGTACCAAGGCCGTGGTAAAACGCTTTGCATTGTTGGGAAAGATACTCCGAGTACGGCTGGAGACATGCCGGAGAGCTATCTCCTGTCAAGCTCGGCGTCCAGAAGGTATGCGCCAGATGGAGCAATGTGGCTGAAGGAATAGGTGAACAAATATGATCCAGCTGCGCCATTATAACAACTATTCTGAAAGCATAATGAAAGTGGTAAGCTATGGAATACAGAAAAGGGTGTTAGGGATGCATGTAAATGTTGCAAAAAGGAACTGTTGAGTGAGCATTTTCGGGGGAAGAGGGAGGCTAACAAGTCATCATCGGAGGCCTATGGTAAATTTTCATGGCGTAGGACTGACAGTAAGAAAGTGACAGGTCGTAGTAACGAGGCGGCGGCTGTGCTGGAGGCTGAGTGTCACATTCTCGTTCCTCTTTGGCTGTTCACGATAATGAGGCGGCGGCGGCTATGTTGTTGTTCTGTTACCCCGCTCCATCGAACTCGCAAAGCAGCTCAACAATTGCAAAATCCGTCTTCTTATAGTATCAAATGTCGGCGGCTGCTGCCCATCTGCGGTTCATGCTCTTACCATGAAGATCTTCAGAAGAGGCCAAGAATCTTTTGTTAGCGACTTGGCACCATTCCGCGGTGACTATAGAGGGACACAAGGTGGGTTAATGTGCTGGGAGTTAAATGATCCTGACAAAGAGCCCTTTAAAACTATCATTGAAGCTGCTTGTCTATGTGTGTCCAAGTGCCGCGCTCTTCCACAGTCTGCACTTGTACTCATCGATGTCTTTATCCGAGGTCAGACATTCGAGACCAGTGCCGCTTACCTCATGCTAGCTGGTTCTACTGAAAAATCAAGAAAGGCCATGGTCAAGAATCTTAGGCGAAGTCCTCTGTTACACGACTACACTGGCCTCAAGATTGATCATTGGGACTGGCCACCTGGAACCCAAGGCATCACGTTGACTGGAAAGAACGACAAGATACCGGATACAGACTTGATATACCAGTCTCCTAGGTTCGAGATACGGAGGCTCGCTCCAAAGTCTGCCGGAGATGTCGACAATAAAACCTTTCTTTCAATCGCCGCAACAGACACTATTCAAGAGACATCTAGGACGGGAACGCTAAGCTGCACTGTCATTGCGGGCGGGAATGTATACATTGTATCTCCCGCCCACATCTTCATGCCTCGTCTACTGGAAGAGTCTGAAGAGAATGTGGATGACTCTGAATCCGACTCTGGCTCAAAGGCCCTGAGAGCTGCAAGTGTCACGCCGCCAAACCTTGACTCTGAGCTTTCAAACTCGGAAGATTCAGATGATATGGATGACATTCAAACAAGCTCATCAAGTATGGACCAAGCTAAGCACCCGCATTCTACTCAGGCCCTCCCCGACATTGGGGACTTTTATTACTTCTCTCTGGAGCTCGATTTTGCGCTCATTGCTCTACACCAAGGCCAGCTGTTTGATAGAAAGCTCCGCACTATAAGTTTTCTGAACGTGCAGAGCGTTATATCTGGCCAGGTTCCTGTCTCACTCGCCACGCCGTCCCTTGGCCTTATGCACGGCATTCTACAAGGACGGCCAGCTTTTATGCGTCTACCATACAGCAGCAAGTTCACCAGGCTCTACCCAGCTAGCTTTCCGTATGCTGTGAACCACGGAGACTGCGGCTCTCTAGTGATTAACCGAGACACAAACGAGGTCTGCGGTTTAGTCGTTGCAGCGAGCAAGGAATCAAAAGTTGCATATATTGTTCCCGCAATAGACATCCTCCGGGAGGTCAAGACTATCAACAAGAAACTCGACAAACCCTCCTCTACTGCCACGTTTCATCCACCACCAGATTCACGAAATGATCCTGCGACCCACGATTACTATATAGACTTTATCCCCTTACTGGACTCGACGGATACGACACCACTGACACGAGAAGTTGAGGAGTATCCACTTAACATAGTTCAAAATCCCCTCGCACGTCTACGTTTTACAGACAATGATCTCCTTAAGCACCTGAAAGATCATGAGTTCCGGCCCGCGATGGCCTCTCTGCTCGAGAGGGTCGTCAAGCGACGGGCTGGATTAAATCTAGATATACCTTTCCGCGATTTTGCCTTCTATGAGCTTGATGACTTCAGCTCTTCGACATTTGAGGTGTACGAAGTTGGGCGAGACTGCATGCCATGCAAGTTGAGTGCAGACTGTGACGCCAAGGACCAGTCTTCTACCAAGTACACCGGCGAGGGGTTGGATCAGAAGCCTGCTTCTGTAGGTGATGCTCCGACTGTCTGGGAAGCCATTCGAGACATTAACTCAGACGGCCAGTCCGTCGGTCGTATCACGTACGTATCTCAATCTCTACCTTGATATTCTTAATTATTAGCTCTAACTCTTATCATAGCATCGTCCAGGAGCCGACGCCACTGATCCTCGCCGCTCTTCACCTCACCATGTCACCTCACTTTGACATGTCGGAGCTCCTAGAGCTTCTTATCACTGGTCAAGCAACCTTCGGCCATACCAATGCCTTCACGAACTTCGCTTTTCAAAGATCGAAATCTAGAGCTCTGTCCGGTTCTACTTCTATACCGAGATTATTTCCCGTACATACAGCCAACCTTCGACAGCGGTCCTTTGTATTCGCATTCAAATATTATACTATTGTCACTTCACCGATAAGACCTGCTCCATGGCGGCAGTTTCTAGCTCAGCACACGGATAATCCATTCGGTGATGGCAGTAACATTGCTAAATATAGCTCGCTTGTAGCCCTTTCCATCGGCGGGGATCCAATAAACAGCGTATCCTTCAAATCACGTCGGGGGCGCATAAGGGAGGCCTTGATATTCGATACCTTTGGCCCCTGGCAGCTTTTCCTAGTTCAGAACTACTCGGATGGCTTGCAAACAGTTCGTGGGGATACGTTCCTACGGAACAAGCTTATTAACGGCCCCCATGCGTTCCTCTGTCTTCTTCTTGCAGAATATCAAGATGCCAACAAGCGGCATAAAGTACTTAGCAATTATATGAGGAATCTCATTACACCTTTGGTAATATGCTAAGACCCAACGCTATAATTATCTCTAACTAATTGATGTAATAAACAGACCGAGCTTGCATTTGATGATAATCACTTCACTCATCTTAGGCGCTGCTTCTATGTCGAAAACACGCTCTCAGACGTCAATCGTAATATTAAGAGTATCGCATCAGCCTACTCCAATACTTTCGATGATAGCTTTTGGGCTGCCACTCACCCTGTCCTATGGCCACATCCAGCTCCTTCGACGGCTGATGGCATTGCATACAGTGCTTATCTCGCTGATTTGCGACGAAGATTTGAAAATGTGATGATTGAACTTGGACAGCTTCTGGAGCGCAACACTAGTACGCAAAAAGAACTTAAGGACCTAATGAATCAGATCTTTGTCCGGAATTATGTGAAGGAAAGGCAAAGAGCAAGTATACAAAGCCATAATCGCCGCATCTTAACGATAGCCAGCATGATTGTCATGTCATTTACTTTTGTCCGGGTAAGACTATTCCATATGTTGTTACTTGACCATTCTTAATAACAGCCTATAGTCCTGCTTCAGCATGTCATTTTTTGACAATCAGGGAGAAGTCTTGGGCTTCGGCCTAGGTTCAAGTCTTGCTTGTATTCTCCTGGTTATTGTTATTCTTCTTTTGCAAAACCTTTAGTTCAGTACTCCTCCACGGAAGCTTCCTCCTGTTTAAACAAAACTGCTTAGCCGCAAGAATGGGATTTAGCTATATATCTGACCGACACAGCCCTTTTCTTAGGTACGCCTTCAGACGGATAAGTACTTGACAGTCAAACAGTACATCAGATGGAGATACCACCTGAAGCTGAGCCGAGCTATTATCTGCTTAAACGTAGGGTTAAGCGGGTGGGTTCGATAACGAATATAATAATCAATAGAGTGCACACTCAGTACATACGACCCTACCTATAGGAAAATACGGGATCCCGTCCGCTCTCCCATAGTCAAGCCTGTAATGGGCGGATTAGTAATTGGGTCTGTAACGACTAGTGAATCCCCACTGTTGTATGTGGTTCTTTTTGGTGACTTGACTTTTTTGCTCTGATGCTCGATCTCGAACCTGAAACGAAATGCCGTTTGAATTGGAAGTCAGTTGCTGAATACACGCCTACAGATGAAGCTTCCCAGAGAAACACCTGCCTCCATGTACCCTTTGATATTTTTCAACTTTTCTGCCCAAGCCCACAAGTGCAGCATAGTCCAAGATGAGATGCGGGACTTGTAACAACGTAAGCACACTAACGACGCATCACGATTTTCCTATTTTTATTTTTATTTTTGTTTAGATTGACCTTAGTCATATCCTCAAGGGATAGACCAGCACTTAACGGTCTATATTGTGATAACAAAGACGCGATGCTGGGAATAATCCCTAACTACCCTATATGACGAGGTAGTGACTCCACAGCAACCTTAAAACAACAATAAATGCTGAAAAGGTGCTAAAATTAGTGTCCAAAAGAATCTGAACGCTACCCCGCCAACCAGTAATCCACCATATTATGCCACGACACCCTCTCCCTCTTTAACCGTCTATAATAACAGTTAATAATATCTAATAATAATAGAATTTTAGCCGTTTTATACGCCTAATATAGGCCAAATTAGGATCTTAACGAGGTAATCTATACCCTTATCGTTCATAAGGTAGAGATAGGAAGGTTATACTGCGATATTATAGCTAAGATAAAGTATTTACTAGCCACTATCTTTAATATTTTTTAACGCTAGAAAACTCTATAAACTCTAGATAAAAAGCTAAAATCTAGGCGTCTAAAGAAGCTTATAGTTTAAGAGATTTAATATATATTAATTTCACTTAAGTAGGATTATAGAATTATATATAAATTGCTTATTAATATTCTAGGTGGTAAGATCTTATAAACTATAATATATTAGGTTATCTACTATTATTATAGCTATAAATAGAAAGCAATATAGTAGATTTTACTATTAAAAGAAATAACAAAATAGCGGCTATCATAATATTAAGGTTAAAGGGATAAATAT
>JABFFF010000166.1:0-81592 GCA_013623665.1 Fusarium sublunatum
TTAATAGGTGGCATACGACAAAAGACTTCGCCGGTAGGAAGCTTGACCTTGCCTTGCTAGAAATATAATATTAGCCAAGTAACAATAATGCATTAATGATGCATATATATATGGTCGAGCTCGAATGCGACATCGTGAGACCAGCGCTTACCCTGCCTATCTTCTCTAGCAATATACTGCTGGTAGGGAGCGTAGTTGGCTAGAGTACCAGTAGAACTGCGACCGGTTATGTTGAATAATGGATTAAGTATTAATTAATCTCAGAAGTAAAAATAATGTCGGATTAGGAAGTATGCATTAAAGACTGATTGAAATTTAGGCTGCAAAGACACAACTATACATTAATGATTTGTTGTTGTGTAGGGAAGGAAGGAAGGAAGAAAGGAAGGTGGAGAGGTATGAATTAAGAAATAGTGGATTGGGTCCGTGCCCACTTTTCCAGCCAATCGGATCCATTTTTGCACGGGTCGACTTCACTCAAAATGTATCCGCTTTTGACCCATTTTTCAGAGCATGTGTCGACTTCACTTGGTGGGCACCGGTGAGGTTCTCAACACCCTCGCGAGGAGGCGACGGTGCATCCGGGGCGGCTCTTAACTGGTACGGCTAATGTGTACTAGCTGTGGGCGGGTCCAAGTTCGATATCAAAATTCTCTCTCATCTTTTATCGCACACAACAACGTTGCGCTTTGGGCAAGCCAATGTGACTGCATATCAAAAAGAACCACGGACCGAATCTTTAGAGGGTTCTGGGTCGCCAACCGGGCCAATTGCGCGCCTTGCAACTGGAACTTAACTTTGAATCCGACAAACTGGCGTGCACCGCTCAAAGTCTCGGCGAACCAGGTACACCTAGCATCTGTGTGGGGGATAGGCGCGCGTGCTGGGGGGATGCGAGCTCAAGCCCAGGGTCCCCTACAGCTACTATCTGTGGATCCTATTTCTAGAATCCAAAGTCATAAGAGCGATTCAAATGTCTGTAAGTCAGCTGCCAGACTTACCAGGTAAATCGTCACCGGACAGTTTCAGTTGCTTGGGGTCAGGGCATTTCACCGCTGCCATCACCTGGCCGTCACATGTAGTCTCGACTCCCTCACCTGCATCAGATCTCGTATTATCACCACTGACGACTGCGTTGACAATGCATACGTATTGGAAGCAGTTTGGAGCGCTTGGAAGCAAGCTTTTTTGACGGTGGCAATGCTTTGACCCAACAATGCATTGACCCTGCAAACCAAGACCCAGTCCAGAACGCCCGTCTCGATACTTCACTTACGAGAAACGCAAAAGGCAGACACCTTCTGATATATGCATCGTACTACACGCGTATGCTCAAGTCTCAATAACTTCGTCCTGGGCCGGCTAAAAGAGTTTACGGGGGTTGCCTGCTATCGACTGGACACTATTGGTAGAACCGGTCGTAACAATTTTCCGATTTATCTTCAAACTCCTCGTCTAAGCCTTTCTGGTAACACGTTTGTCAATCCTTTTAAACTCCTGCAATAGGAACACAGAACGAAAGCAGTGATCGGCGTCTTGGATCGCTGTGCGACATCCCCTGGATTTAGGCTCAAGACAACTATCCGCAAAGAGGGAGCTCCATCGTTGCCGAGGCTCGCTCAGTAAGTCTGCTCTATGTCTAATGTTCCGCTTGAGTGATCATTTGGATGGGCATAGTCATTCAGCAACCGTCTGTTTCTCAACTTATATGCGACCTGTTACAAAACTGTACACGAAGGAAGCAAGTAGAAACCTCAGCATCCGTGGGTATCATCAAATTGTCCCGCCAAACTATTATACAGATATGTGATTGGGTCATCGTTTGTGTGGCTAATCTATCCACTTGAGGCAGCCTGGCCCTTTTGCTTCAGCTTCTCCTCAAACTTTTCAAACTCCTGCAAAGCAATCTCCTCCTCTTGGTCCATCACTTGCTTGACACCCTTGACCTCTTCAATCTGTCATGAAGTTAGCGCTAGCAGCAAAGTATAGTCAAGGCTAAAACTTACATAATGCATCAGCATACCCTCGATTCCATTCTTGAGGGTAACAGTACTGGAGTCGCAAGTACGGCATGCACCTCGCAACCGCAGGTGCACATAACCCTCATCATCGAAACCTCGGAAATCGATATCACCACCATCCTCTTGAATAGCTGGCCGAATGCGTGTCTCAAGGAGCTCCTTGATCATGCCAACTACTTCGCTGTCATTCTCATTGTACGCAAGGCTGTCCTCTTCGATATCTGCGCCCTCCTCGCCCTCGCGTCGCTCCAATGTAGTGACAAGCGTCTCGCCTGAAGTGATAGCCTCTGTAATGAGAGCAAAGATCTCAGGCCGGATATGTGCCCAATTGGCATCGGCAGCCTTTGTGACAGTGATGAAATCGGCGCCGTAGAAGACAGAAGTGACTCCATCAATATTCATGAGCTTGGCAGCAAGCGGCGAGGGGTGCGGAGGCGAAATGGTCGCTCGAGGGTTCAGGTATTCGATAAAGGGCGTAGAGAAGTCCTCGGGGATAACACGATGGTTTGGTAGGAATTTGAGAGCATCGGGGTTCGGGGTACCCTCGGTCTGGATGAAGATGGTTCGGACGCCGCTGCCGAGGCTGGCGAGGCCTGTTGTAGCAGTTTGACGACTGCGCTGTCGCTGCGCCAGAGGACGAGAAGCGGACGAGACAGCGGGTAGTTGAGATCGAACTGTGCTGAGTGAACGAGTCCATCGCGGAACTGCTCGATAAGACGTCTCGGTGACGGGCCGAGTGAGGGCGGCCAGGGTCCGTGTCGCAACTCTTGAGGATGCCATGACGTAGCGACGAAGGATGGTATAGGAAAGAATGAGAAATCGTATAAAGCGCGAAAATCAAGAATGTCAATTAATTGGTAGTGTCTGAATCCAAGATTGACAATGGTTCTTGTCGAAAAAGAAAAAAAAACCGCTGCGGCTTTGACGGTTGTGATATTGCAACTTTTCGCCGCTCTCGGTACTAACCTTTGCAAAGCCGTGATAGGCTCAAGCATTAGTAATGCGAGACTTCCCTATGATGCAAGGCAGTTGTAATGGGACCGTGCTCCCGGGCCGGCAGGCACGGACCACCGTTTTCCCTTTTTCGTTGCCGTTGCTGGGAGCCCAACACCGAGCGCGCAATGACGCGGGGCAGAAGGGGGACCCTTTGACCTTTTGAACTTTTTATTTTTCGTTTTCAATTTCTGTGCAAAAACGTGGCATTTGCAGGTACTTACCTATTTTACATCGAGCCCCTTTTTGAACAAATCACATATATTGCTTTTGAGTTGAAATGTCGGAATCTCAAGAACAACCGGATACGTTGACGCAGAAATCGAACGAAGATTCTGCGCCAGTGGATCATGCTCAAGCTCAAGGGAACGGTGATGCACCAACACCAAACCCTTCAGTCTGCGGCGTGTGCAATGCGAATCCGCCCAAGTACAAGTGCCCACGATGTCGTCTTCCATAGTAAGCTCGACCTTCTCGAACATGAACTGTCAGGCCAGCGGCTAACATAGTGAAGCTGCTCCGTTGCTTGCAACAAGGTCCATCGTGAAAATCATCCTGCCAATCCCGAACCAGAACCGCAGCCCGAAACTTCGCAGCCGCAGCCGCAGCCGCAACCGCAGTCACAACCCCAATCCCTCGACCCTTCGAACCCATTTCATGCCCTCGAAACCTCTGATAAGCTCCGTCTCCTCTTCCGAAAATACCCCAACCTACCTGATCAGCTCCTACAAATCCACAACGCTACGCTCCCGCCCCCGGAAACCAAATCCGCCATCCCTGCCTCTCTTCTCAAAGGCCTACCGCCGAAGCAGGAGACCTGGAACCACGATATTGGTATACAGAACGGTAAGGAGGCGCTGCGCAAGGCCCGCCGTGCAGAGGGAGAGCAAGGCGAGGCTATTCGCGAGTATTCAGAGCTTATCCTACATCTTATCAACACCGAGGGCGCTGATACAGATGTCGACAATATTTTGCGACAACAGCTTGCGCAAGAGGATACAAGGCTCATCGAACGCCTGATGGCGCAGGAAAAACGTTGATTGGCTTGGACTCACCGCTGTTACACACTATGACAAGAGAGAAACATAACCTGGAGCTGCAAAACGCAAAAGAATTTCTCTTGATCCGAGTTTGAAAACTTTATAACAATCTTACGGTAGTAAATGGTGGGTTATCCTGGTCATTCCTAAAATACCATTCATCCATATATTACCCCTTATTTCTTATATGCTCCTTCACCTGCTAATGCAACAATCGCTTTAGAAATCCAGACTTTGGTGACTTGGGAGAAATAGATGACTGTGACGGCGTTTCGATAACATAAGTCTCCTGGTCGTTGTTCAGCTTTTGCTGGCTCACACTTGTCTTTCGTTGCTTCAGACCTCCCCACTTGGAATCTCGTCGAGCCTTGACTGGTTGATCGCTTTGTGACCAGTCCACTCGGTGCACCTCGGCAACGTGCTGAGGGTTGATCATGTTGACCACGCTACCTCTTCGCGATACAGGAGCGGCACTAGTTTCAGATCCCCGGCGATGAGGAGAACTGATTGAGCCGAACTCTTGTCTAAAGGGGGTTGTGGGACCAGATTCGCGTGCAAATGGCGAAGAAACGTCGGAGAATCCTGATGAACTAGCAGACCCTCGTCGCGCAGAAGATGCAGCGTTTCCCTGAAAGCCCCCGATACCTGTGGCATCTCTTCCGAACAGAGACTGGGACTGGGATTGGGCATCGCTCCTCCCATTTAGATTGCCTGTACTCATTCTTCGTGGCAGTTCAGGTCTGTTGTCGTTCCAAAGCATAGAGCCTCGAGAGCTCTGCTTCCTTCGCTGGACTGATCCCTCGTTTGTCTCAGCAGTGCTAGCCAACTTGGGAAAGTTCTGAGCACCTGTGGGCCTGCCACTGCATAGACTCTGTGCTCGTCGGTACTGTCTGTTGTATTCTTGCAATGACATGGTACCATTGTTCATGGAGTGAGGCCCGGGAACAGGTCTCATCCCCTTAGGCGAAGCCTTCTGTGCCAGGGGCTCGACAGTTGTGGTACGAGCAAATTGTTGTGCCGCCACTTGAGGAACATGCTTATAACGAATGGGTTTTTGGGAGTTTTCTTCCTCTTGCTTCTGCACTTCTTCGGTGTAGTTGGAGCCTCTGAAGCGGAAGGCGTCAAATATGCTGCCTCGACGCGGAGGCTTTGAGGGCGAGGGCACACTGAGCTTGTCCTCCGCCTTCTCTTTCTTCAAGGCTTTTGAAGACACGGTAGTTTTGACTGAAGAAGGCAGATGCAGTGGTGGCACAGTTCTGGGCGATGGTGTACCCATGCTGTAGGCGGACAATGGGGGCCTGAGTGAGTCCTCAAGATGTGTTGAATGCCCAGGTTGGCCGTCATGATCAACCGAGAGATTGTTCAATTTAGCGCTCAGCTCGTTAGGGTCCAAGGGTTGAATTTGGAGTGCCTTTGGTCGATGCCTTGGCCTATTGGAACCGTTTGCGGTGGGCGCCAATCTATGAGTAGGCTCTTCCATTGAGGCCCCCGTTGTGTAGAGCATTGTTGTTGTCATGTTGGATAAGCTGGGGGTGCTTGAAGCAGGATGCGATCCTAATGGATTGAATGCCACTGTGACAACCGAGTTTGTTGACCACGGGTGTGAGATTGTTGGTGACACTTGGAACAAGACACAAGACACAAATAGCTGACGCACTGTTTTCGTCTGTGCCGAGATGATGAATATCGGCGCAGTACGTCTCTAACAAAAGATTTCCGGGAATTTGACGGCCGGGGGATCTCAATATAATAAATATTCCCAACAGCTTCACAGAGATGAACTAGCTTTCCCGTAACCATAACTATGGTTCCTTGGCAAACCATATCAAAGCCCTCGGGGCCCAGCCCACTAGGGAAAGGTACGAAATCATTCACGACGAGCTGGCGTCGATCCGCAGCACAGTTCGTGGCGTAATTAGATCGTATGCGGACGGTCAGTTGGTGGACCGGTTCGGCCGGATGCTATTTGATATGTTCGCCATAATCAATCCGTGTAGGTTTTCCGTTCCTGATCGCCGAAAAGGGGTATTCTCCTGCTCCCTCACTTAGACAAGGGTGCCTTCAAGAAGCTTACTCAGGTGAGATTGATACCATTTCATGTAATCTCAAGACGAATACTGCAAATCTCTTTACACAGACTTGCTAACTGTTATTCAAGATCTCGAGGTGAGACATTGGAGCATATATCTTGTTTCAAATCAGAGTCAGCACGTCTCGGTCAGAATCTGATGAGTCAATCGAAGGTCCAAGAGTGTCGATGGAACGAGACAGCCCAGTTTGGGAGGCACACGGTCTATCGGCCTGTTGTATCCGATGGGTAAGGCGTTGGGTGGAATAAATTCCAGCCCCAAGGGCCAGAACTGTCAGGACCCCAGCTTGTCCTATCATAGCTGGGCGTCATGGGTTGGAAGGCTACGGAAGCGGCTTTCCGCGGATATCTTTCTTAAAACAACGATTTATTATTTGGGTCGTTTGTGTCTGTAGATATTCAAGTTTGACTGATGCCCGAGAGGCCAAGAACCCATCAAGACAAAGTGATCAACCAAGTCTTGCAATATCTGTCATGAGGTATGTAGCAGCTTATTTTGACAATCACTAATAATGCAAATCGAACCCTGTATTGTTCGTCAATACTGGGAGGTTGCCAGATGCATGCTTGATCCTGAGCTTATCTCATCGTGTGGCATGGACCGTAATACCAACCTGTTTTGACAAGCTCATACAATTGACTTGATTTAAGGTTACAGGGCCCCGAATCGGGGGCGCTATAGTTCGCGGGAGGACTCCAGGGCTATTGGCAGGAATCGCATGACGGCTCGAGCGTTCTCCGAGTTGGGAGCTCCCGCTTTTGGACTTGGGAATGTGCCAAGACAAGCGTTAGCTCTGTTGCTTGTCACAGATGAGGAAAACGCCTCCTCAAGCTTCCACTGGTAGTAGAGCTGGACATGAGATAGTGCTGCAGACGGGCCTCCTGACAGGGACTAGTCGGACTTGGGCAAATCAGCTTCATGTTATCACTCCGCCACTGGGCTGCTGTTGAGGGTGTGATGAAACGGACGGATAATACCGACTGTGTTGTTGGCGTAGATGATCTGGTGATGAGGCAGCTCACTTGAGCGAGGTAATCAGAGTCAACTTGAGTTCGTAATATAGCATCATGACCGAGAGTTGTCCTGGGTTTCAGCGTCCTGTCTCCCTCATCTATCGTAAGTGCAATTCCGGACTCCTACTCAGAGACAAGCAGCGTCATCAAGCAGCTGGAGCAGCAAAGGCACCAAGGCTCTGATGTGTGGTGATGACACGGTCTCTGTCCTTCTGGCGCCTCTGTCGTACTATCAGAAGTGTGTCAAAGATTGTGGGCTGCTCCGATCCATATCTTTCGAGGGCGTAAGAGGTTATCCTGTGATCACCTTCGGTCCATGTATTGATTGGTCAGAACCTTATTGACTGTCTACTATTGAAGTTTGCTGAATGGATCCTGTCTCCATGAGTCGTGTGTGTGTGATCACCACACAATTTTGTGAACTTCCATGTGGAGGCTGCCCGGTAGTGTGCCTGGTGTCTTACTCCGTAGTAAGAATCAGACACCTATCGCGTAATCAGGTACACCTGGTACCGTACGAAAGCGGAAGAAGGTTAATAACTAAGCATATCGGTGCACGGGTGCATGTGTTCGGATCATGAGAATTGGGATTTGACATCGGTGAGCCAGGCTGATCTCCCAGGTTCAGCGGTCCTTTGTTTGATGGGATCGCTGTTGAGACAAAGCATGGTAAGGAAAACGAGGCTATGGACTGTCCCTGACATTAGAAGCAGTGACTTGTTAAGAAACAATATGCTAAGAAGACCTTTGGTTGCCGTGCATGGTGACTGTTCGCGAGACGCCAACTATCCCGGGTGTAAAGCCTCGTGTAGATACCCGAGCCCGGAGTGGGCTCTGGATCTGTGCCCACTAAGCGAACATGGTCGTGCAAGTTTTGGTAAGCTAAAGAAATCAGGGTCCAGAATTCGTTGTAGAGAACTATGGCGCCCAACGAGCCATCTTGTCAGGAGCAACGTTCTCGGATCCGGAATTGCTGGTCCCTTGAGGCTTTCAAGCTCCGCCTCAATGCGAGACATCTGAACTGGGCTTGCTTATGGCGTTCAAAGGTCCTGGGAGTTCGCAAGTGTTACCAAACGCATATTCATGTGTGCATGGGGTGACTGGAGCGAGCAAGATGACACCACCTGGTACTCAGGTGTTAGATCTCATCTCAAGACTCTTCCGTCTAACTCGTTGATGAGGGACTTGGCCTTTGTTGTATTGGTGCCGGGCGCTTAGCGTAAGCTAGTTCAGCTAGCTGAATGATGGTAGATAGATCAAGTCCAGTGATCAACAGGAGACGAAGTCGATGACAAACCAAGGAGTGATATTGTTGGATGGTGTCAAGTGAAAGTCAAAGATGGTTTGGTACCTTGCATTACCTTACTAAGGTAGTTCATTTAGTACCTAGGTAGGTAGTTCCAAACTTCCAATAAAATGGATGGTGGGGGACCAGCAAGTGAGGTACAAGTAATCGCCATGTGAAGGCCATGTGGGAAAGCAGAACCTGTCGGGTGGTGCAATGTATCCACCTATCACGGTGCATTTTGGGCAGGAGCCTCTGAACAAGGCAGGACTTTAGCTGTCTAGAAACAGTAATCACAGGGGTATCTCCCTGCCATTTCGCAATTGAGTGATCTGGCTGGCCAACACGGACTGGGATTGGATCCTTAATTGGTGGGCAGAAAGCGCGTAAACAAATAATATAGATGGTTGGGCAACTTTTCTATTCTACTACGAGCGATGTTGTTCTTACAGGAAGTGGCTTAGGTATCTTGAAAAACTAGAAACAATACTTCTCTTTCCAATATTTGAGCTTTAGTCATGATGTTTATGCTGTGTTATGCTGTGCTGTGCTGTGCTGTGCCGTGTCGTGCCGAGTTGTTGTGTCGTTGTACTGTAGATCTTCAACCTCCAAATTAAAGCAACCCTCAAAACACGCCGAGAAATGAGTTCATTCACCTGACGCTTTGATTCCAGTTTCCTGAACTGGAAATGGTCCTCCCGATTAGCCCAGCGTTAAGCAGCTGCACCTCGGACGGGACCATGCCCTCCCAAAACGTTACCTGTCCCGAGCCCGTGGTTCGGATCAAGCTCGCGCTCTCTCTTCCTCTCTCCCCCTCTTTGCTGTTTACCATTTCTCACAGTTAGACTCAACACAGTCGAAGCTTAATACTTGGTGCTTCATTCCTCAGGACACGCCGCTGCAACCGAGACCTTTATCCTGGCCACGGTGCCCACACCCGCATACGTATACGCATCCACACTTCAACCACGCCGTCGGGTCCGGTTACTGCCCTCCTGAAATCTGACGATTCTGAGCTGCGAGAGAGGTGCTGCCCCTCAGACGTGCAGCAAAGCTACGGCAACTTAGACGCGGCGCAACAGCAAGAGCAACATCAGGATACCTTGCTGTACCTCAACTGGAGTTTCCAACGGCTGGCTTGCAGGAAGAACGGCAGCATAGTCAGTAGGTAGGTGCCACGCCTGCAGACGGGATGCGTTTTCCGTTATGTAACTGTTCTTGGCCGAGTTCACTAATGGTAAACTAACACGATGATGTGGTTTCCAATAGGTTTCGAGCATTTGGAGCTTGGTCTGTCTCAGCTCTGTGCGTTACCTAGTACTAAGGTACTGTGCTGGATTGCTTCAGAACAGCGCCAAGCGCGTGCCTCGACTCAACGTCAACTGACGACAAAAGAAACGTCGTGCAGGTTTAATTTGCCTAATTATACATTCTATTTGCGCGGTTGTCTCACGCAACGCTCGGTAGCCAAGGTCCCTACGCAGCGCTTGTTTCCGTGGTATCCAATCCCTCCCGTCCTCGCTCGCTCGCTACCCTACCAATTGGATATCAAATCCGTCCCTCAGGTACGAGATCCCTAGTTACGGTGCAAGCCTTGTCGGTCAGTAAACTCCATCGTCTCCCTCCCTTGTTTGTCGCAGAATAGCCCTTTGCCTTCGCTTAATGTTTTCTTGTCTCTCGTTACTCAATTCTCAAACGTTGCCGTTTCCCTTCCCTTCCCTTGTCTTGTTTCGCTCCCTCTCCCATCTTTTACGCGATTTTAGCCCCTAGCTACCTCTCCACGAGTTCTTCCCTCCCCGCAAACGCCACAGCTTTGGTTCTCTCCACCTGGGCTGTTTGTTGGCCGTCAATCTATCCTGCTTCACCTCGTCCATGTTTCTCTACACAACTCGGCCCAGTCGCTGAAGTTGCGATCATGCAACAACATGCTTACCCGACTCTAGGCTCTGGCCTACATCCCACGGCCGGTGAAGCACCTCCAGACCCAAATACCGAAAGCGACTTCGACCCTTTAGCGCCTGGCAATCGAGACTCGGTTGGTTCAATTATCGACGACCCCTTCTTTCAGACATACGATCCTGCGATTCAAGCCGCTACCGGCTCCGACGGCTCCTCCGACAACGGTCGCTCTGATGGAAGCTCTGTCTATCAATCTCTAGACGACGAGGACCACGAACATCTTTTCCACGACGTCGAGGGTCGCAACTTTAGCGGTACAGCCAAGTCGGGTCAGCGCAAAAGCGGCGGCAGAAGACGCAAGCACAACGTGGATAGTGATGATAACGAATCGAACCAACACTGGCCGCCTCCTCGTCGAGAGTCTCTGACCGCCACGCCTTCGTACTGGGTATGTTACACCTCCCATTGTATGCGTCCCACCCTAGCTATCGCGGGGCAGGGTTCTCGGTATTGAGACGGATTCTGTCAAGGTAGTCACGCGACCGATGGGCTGACAACAGCTTTGCGCTTAATAGTCACAAACATCCTCAGCCATGGAGGTTTTTAATATTGCCATTATTGGTTCCACCGGCGTCGGCAAGTCGTCCTTTGTCCAGCGGGTTCTGGGACTGTCTCGACCCCCAATCTCCAACGCTTCCACCATTCGCATAGTGGTCGACAACATCTCTCACTCTGTAACCTTGCTCGAACTGGATCTGGAATACTTCGAATTGAACCCCACACAACCTATACAATGGCCAAAACAGATGAATGGCCATATTGTCCCACGCGTCGATGCTGCTCTTATTCTATATGATATCACAAATCATGAATCTGTTCGTGAACTACCTCAAACATTGGGTATGAGACTCGCTCTCTCTACTTGATAGAAAGCTGTGCTGAACAACTCTAGCGGCTCTTACAAACTCTGGCCTACCTGCCAGTTTAGTAGCTTGCAAATGCGAGACCCCTGAAGCAGAATGGCAGGTTAACGCCGAAGCAATAGCAAGCCATCAGCTTTTTAAATCTTGTGTTTCCACCTACAAAATCTCTTCGGATGATATTGAGGTTGCTAAAACATGCCTGCAAACTATCCTGAAGGCTGCTATGGCGAACCGAAGAGGTAAGTTGAATGCGAAAAGATGGCCAGTAAACTCTTGTTAATGATAAGTGTAGAAGAGAATGGCGAAACAGTATCACGCAGAAGAGCTCAGTCTGTTGCTAATTTAGAAGCTCCAGACGCTGGCAATGGACGTCCCATTAGCCAACACAGCAAGCATAGTCGAGCGAGCTCCGATTTCTCCTTGCTCAAGGGATTCTCCAACCCTCCGATTAGTGAAGGCTATCGAGCACAGTCATCTCGTAGCCCTAGACTCGGTCAAAGCACCAGCCCAAACCCTGGCTCAGTGTCCGAGATGGGCGAGTTGGGGCAAGCACAAACACTCAACAACATGCTAAGAACTCCGGGAATCCGGCTAGATAAGCCCAACACCGATTCGTTCTTGGATGTGGATGAGTCTGACGTGGAATCTTATCGATATTCTGATGACATCCCGATACTTCAAAGAAACGATGACAACGCTCTGGAAAAGCAAGCCAAGACAGGTGTAACATTCGACGAGCTGGTCGATCGTCTACTTGCTCCTCGCCTAACGAGAATAGACAATAACTTTTCTGACGTTTTTCTTTGTCTTTACCGCAAGTTTGCGGCTCCCGGCGAGCTCTTCACGGCTATCTTGACTAGACTGGACAAGGTTAGGGATGACAAGACGGCGCATTATCTTTCCAAGACAGCAACGCAACTCCGCATAATCGAAGTCGTGGCTAAATGGGTGTCACTCTACCCTGGCGATTTTGCCCGACCTCAGACGCGACGGAACCTGGAGGAATTCATCAGGCATCTAAGCACGGAACCAATCTTTTCCATCGCTGCACAACATATGCGGCGCCACCTTCAGTTCAATGTCGTGGAAGACGACGACACCGGTTGGGCGAACTCGGACGAGACTAGTGATAAGCTCGCAAGCGAGATCTTGTCAAAGGACACGAGTGAATTGTCATCAGGCGTGAGTGTGCTGACTGTGGAATCGGATAATGATTGGAGGCCATCCGGAAGCTCAGAAATATCCCTTGCCGACCGAAGCAGCAGTGTCTCTAGCCAGATACACTTCCGCACATATGAAGATTACGAAAGGGCTGCGGCTGTTTTAGAGCCTACGGATAGTCTCCCCATGAACAAGTTCCGTTACCATATCTTTATGGACATACCGGATGATGATGTCGCAGACGAGTTAACCCGAATTGACTGGATAATGTTCTCATCGATTCGAATTCGCGACTTTGTTCGACATGTCAGCTTATCGGCGGCGCAAAAGGAGAGGTGCAAGAGTTTAAGGAATGTCAACCGAATGATCAATCACTTCAATCACGTCGCCAAATGGGTGGCCAACATGATTTTGTTGCGGGACAAGGCCAAGCACCGAGCACTGATACTGGAGAAATTCATGAATATTTCGCTCAAGTTGCGCCAGCTTAACAACTACAACGGATTAGCAGCTGTTCTTGCTGGCGTCAACGGGACAGCCATTCATCGGTTGAACCAGACAAGAGCATTAGTGCCGGCGGACGTGCAGAAGAGGTTTGCCCGGCTGGGTATCTTGATGGGGACTCAAAAGAGTCATTTTGCGTATCGTTTAGCGTGGGAAAACTCGTCTCTTCCCCGTATCCCTTTTATCCCTCTCCATCGACGAGACTTGGTGTCAGCAGAGGAGGGGAGCAAGACTTTTGTGGGTACGGAGGGAGATCGCATCAACTGGAAGAAGTTTGAGGTCCTGGGAGAGGTCTTGCTGCCGATCATGAAGAGTCAGGGCACATCATACCCAAATCTGACCAAGCATGACACTGCAAGGGAACTGATTCTGGCTTGCCGGATGCCAACGGACGAAGAGGTAAGGGTTTTCAGAGCTATTTTATGAAAGGGCATGACCTAACTAACTGGAATAGGATATTTATCAACGGAGTGTACAGGTCGAAAGTGGCTCGGGAGGCTTTGAGCCAACCAAGAAGAAGTTTCCGTGGTTTGCGAAATAAGGGATTTTCTTACTCGCGAGGAGTTTATGGAGATAATTCAGGGAACCAATGCTGGAGGGCGCATTTTATAGACTTGGAACTTGATGACCGGATACAAACGACGATCTACTCCTTGAGGGATTCAGCTGGGATTACTGTGCCTTATTTACGCCAGGTCTAGGCGATTTGATTATTGGAATATACTATAATGGTTGATATCAATGGAATGGATGTCCATGGTTGCTCCTTCCTCTTCCAACTCGGACCCAGAAAGGTACTTGCCTGACTTGACCCCTTCCCTTCCTTCTTTCCTCAGCATCAGTGAACCACTTTACTTGATCTTGAACAATTGTACACCAACTCATCTTCAACATCTATCTTATGGGTTACCTCTCTTCTCTCGAACCCAACACGCTCCTCCAATTATGAAGCAACAATGTCACCTATGCTGCGACTCCCTGCTCTGCGTGTATTTACAAAGCAAGCGAATCTTGAACTGACAGCAAAGCCGTCGCTCAACATTGACCTGCCTGATGACGTGCGATCCACTACAACAATCGAGGACGTATTGTCAGCGGTGCAACATGATCATTTATGGATCACGCGTACGGGTGCTTGTTGCATTGAGATATCAATCTCTGTTAACGGTCGTCCTATTCTAGAAGATACCCAACTTCAGAGGATTATCGAGCTCATGAGCAGTTGCGAGGTAATTTGGTTGCTACCTACACGGTCCAAGTCAGCTCTGACTCGTTTCAGGTTTGGGATCGCCTAGGCATTCGTCTTGAATACAACAGACCATGCACAGCACAATTACCAGGCCTCCTCTCTTTCTCACTTCAACATCCGGATCTATCATCAGCTTTGGTAGCTCCATCATCTGCGTGGACTGCTTCCTTTCGAACCTTGCTACTAGCGATTGACATTCACAAGCCGACCAAGCGGCAAGAGCCACCGGAGAGATCTATCAGTACAAGAAAGCGACAGAAGAAGTCGAGCAAGACGAAAGGCACAGCTGAGCCATACTCGGAGGATAGAGATTTGGTGGAGGCACTGGAGCCAGCAGACCAGGAAGCCATCGAGTGCTTTATATCCAGCCTGAATTTCCCAAAGAGCGACAACGCTACATGCGCGGAAATATTGAAAGAGCTGCATTCCTCGTCATTAATAGACATCCTGCTTGAGCAGTTGATTTTGGCGTCGGACAAGAAGTACAGAGGCTATCATGTCTCAGGTGGCGGCCCAGAATACCGGCTGACCAAGCTGGCCCCTGGAGTTTTCCACATGCCCTATCTCAAGGTACAGCTAAGAAGGCATATTCTTTCATGATCTCTAATCGCGGCAACAGTGTATCTCGGATCGTGCCCAGCTACTACCTGTAATCGCTACATCCCTAACACGTATGAAGCATGCAGAATCCCCAGCACTACGGCAGAAAGTCATCGACCTGAGAGTGAGCGTCAGTGCATCGGCTAATGAAGAAGAGGGCGTTGTACACAGTATTGAGAAACGGACATAGGAAGTTCTTCTCGCAAACGTTCAGGTACCCCAGCCTACGGATAGAAGAGGAGCCAGAAAATTACGTCCCACCCTCGATTCAACAAGTTCGAATTCGGAGACGCCCACAGCACGTGTGGAATCAAACGGTACTGCAGAGGAAGAAAGCACGCCTGGACGACACAGTTATATCAAAGAAGAGAGTGGGGGGAATGCAGCAATGAGCATTAGCTGGGACGCCATATATAACAGCTCTCCAAGCACGATGAAGTCCGAAGAGCATGAAGCAAACCCAGGTCTGGATATTGGCCCTGCAGAAGCCTATCACGATCCATGGGCTGGCTTAGCACACAGTCCGACCTCTTTCAGCTGGGCCCAGCAAGGCTTGGGCGAAACAAACCGGTTTGGGAACGGTTTTACCACGACAAATCAAAACACGGAGATGCCGCTTACACATAGCTACGGTCATATGGGTCAAGATGTAAATTCGACAACAGCACAAGACACCATGAATGACCCAACCAACTTCCAGACTTTAGACCAGTGGCTCGTTTGCAACAAGGGAATGTAAGCTTGGTGCGTGGTGATTGAGAGACGTGGAGACGCGACAACTGGGATGGGCAGAGCGGTATGTGACTGGCATTGGTGGTGGAAGAATAAAGACATATATATTATGATTGCCATATGGTAGAGCTAGAAGCAAGTTGATGTATGGGGCCGTCGTAGCGGAGTCGTGAGATGAGATGGGCATATTTAGATGATCCAAAGCAGGTTGATGGAGTTGCTTTTGCAATCTTCAAAACCAAGGTATAGATGGATTCGTGGTAAATGGTTGAGAAGCTGAGGCTTCATTTGTTCCCCTTAGTCTTTGCAGCCTTCTTCTTATCCTTCTTGTCCTGCTTTGCTTTGCGCTGCTCTGGTTTCATTGTGGCGTAATGGATATACCAGATGAGGACGCATTGCAGGATGACAGCGACAAGAACGACCAGGAGGATAGTGAAGAGAATAGGTTGGTCGTTGAGGACGGCGACGGCCTCGTCTGTGGCACCGATGGAAGAAAACCAGTCGAATTGACCCATTGCGAAGTGTTGAGTCTGAGATGAATTGGCTGGTGGTTGGTGGTGTGTAGAGCGGCGGATTAAGCGTAGATTTGATGAGTCTCTAAGGCATGTACAGAATAAATAGGTAGGTAAGGAATGTATCGTGCGCCAGTCACGTACAAAATAAGAGACAATATGTTTGCGAGAATAAGATAGAGTGAATAGACTGATTAACAGAGTCAATGTAAAGGAAAGATGGGAGAAGACGAGTTGGTCCACAGCGAGTGGTGAGGACGGTGGAGGACCCCTAACACACTTGGCTTCCAGGGGGTTACTGAGACGTTTCAAGCGTGTGACAAAAGTCGACTGATTTCAAGATGGGCAACGATTGGTTAGAGATGGATGGTTATTGATTGGAGGAGAAGCTGAAGCGCTTATTAAGAGGAGTAAGAATATTATTCATTAATTCAATTATTCTATTTGGTATTGTAATATTCAGTCAAGTAACGTCATTGCTATGGCTCAAGTACATCTCTGTGGACTTTGATGGTATGAAGTTGGATTTAGAGGGGCATGTGCTTTGACACGTGATCATATCTTAAGACCCCACGTCTGATTGGCCTCCATCACGCTCAGCCGCTAACCGCAATGGGCATCTTGTCAATTGAGATCCATTTCCTGGGCTCCAAAAAAATCTCGAGCTGATGAGAGAGAGACAAACGACGGGCTCACGCAACGCCTCCTTCCCCCTCTCCTCGTCTTGGACTCTCCCGAATTGATTCTCCTCGTCTCGTCTCGTCTCTTTGAGCTCCTGCCGACTATGAGCGTCGCACGTCCGGCGCGCAACCTCCTCGGCAGGTGCCTCGCCTCGTCTCGAAATGTAACCGTCCCGGTCGTCCCATGCAGTCAATTCCATAGCTCAGCGCCCCGTTCGAAGCGAAAGACTCGATTTCGAAATGTCACGGCCAAGGAGTTGGGTCTGGTGAAGGATTCGGGCGAGATCAACGATAAGAGAATGAAGCAGTACAAGGACGAGGTGTTTGCCGACTTCAACAACGAGGACAAGGCCTTCCTCAAGGGCCACTACTCTCCACAGCAGGTCGAGGCTATCGAGCTGGGTGAAAAGGCCGTCGACCCGGAGGACCTCATCATTCAGGGCCGGTTACGTGACGACCCCTACAAGCCCGAGTACATCGAAGATTACAGCGTGCTCGACCCCCGCTACGATGTCAAGCCCGAACTCGAGGGCACACCGAGGGAGGTGCAATGGCCCAGCAAGAGCGAATGGATCGACAACTACGGAGAGAGGATGATGAAGCTCACCGATAAGAAGACGAGCGACCAGCTCACCCGAGCCATGGTCCGGGCATTGCGGCGCGTCAAGGAGAGCCAGGGCGAGGACCTGATAGATCTGACCGAGGAGGAGCTCAAGGATATTGAGAAGGACCCGGAGCTGGTCAAGCGCTATATCATCGCCGAGGACGGTCCCGAGCCCAGCGCCACCGCAACGGGCCCCGAGTTCATGACCCGTGCTCAGGCCATCAAGCTCGACGAGGCTGTTGATGATGCATGGAAGGCCGAGCTCGACAAGATTGTAGGCTTCGGCAGCCAGGGTGAGGTCGAGCCCACGAGTCTCGAGCTCATCCAGGACGGCCCCGCTGGCGTTGACCGTGTCAATACAGCCGAGGCGCCTGACCTAGGCAAGGTCCCCGGCGTCAAGGGCCTGTACAAAACCGCCGTCGATCCGGAGGATCAGGGCCAGGACGACTCGGGCAAGTACCAGGAGATCAAGCGCCTGACGGGTTTGAGTCTCAAGGACATTCGCTCGCTGCTCACAAAGGGTCTTGTGACTCGCTGGGTCTCTAACCAGACCCGTCTGGGCAAGGTCCGCAGCACATCTGTCGTTGCTATTGCCGGTAACGGCAACGGTCGTCTGGGTCTCGGCATGGCCAAGTCCACCGAGCCCGGTGTGGCCGAGGAGACGGCGCAGATGCTGGCTATCCGCAACATGAAGCCCGTCCGCCGGTACGAGAACCGCACCATCTACGGCGACGTCTCGGCCAAGATCTCTGGCACCGTCGTTGAGTTGATGGCTCGACCTCCAGGTATGTAATACGCTTGCTAACACACAAACATGTATACTGACCAGCTTCTCCCGTAGGCTTCGGACTCCGCTGCCCTCATCGTATCTTCGAGATGTGCCGTGCCGCCGGCATCCATGACATCGCGGCGCGGATGCCCCGGTCCAAGAACCCCATGAACTCGGTCAAGGCGGCGTATCAAGCGCTGACCAACCAGCCGGACCCCGAGCAGATCGCCATCGGCCGGGGCAAGAAGCTGGTGGATGTGCGCAAGGTGTATTATGGAGGAGCTGTATATTAAACCCAACCCACCCACACAATCACTATGTCTTGTATCACCAATGAATCATGTATCTGTAGCCTGTAATGGAGATTTCTCTCCCATGATCTATCTTCCTGATGTGGTAGAAGATGATGTATCATCACTTGGATATATCAATGTCTTGACGTCTCATCTGCGTCTCGTGGGGATATGTCGTTTCTCGTGTCGTATTTTGCTGGGTATCAATCCTACTGCCATGTACAAAGTCGCCCTTTATATGACCATCATCTTCCCTTCTATGCTCGCAGTTTATTGCGCCGTCGATCCATCACCCCAGTCAATCTCCTGCTGCAAGACTATGCTGTAGACACTGGCCTTGAGGAGCGTGAATGCCAGACTCGTCTTACGCTCGAGGTCGCGCAGGCCGTCGAGAATTTCTGTGCTGGGATTTGAGGCGAGATGTTCGAGGATAGTGGCCAGCTACAAGGAATGTTAGTTGGTCAATTTTGGAGAGAGAGAGAGAGAGAGTAGGGGAATAGAAGACGCACCTTGTTCATGTTATCGGCCAGGCGCTCGTACTCATCAAGAACCTCTTGCTCGAGCGGTGTGAGCTCAGGCGGGTCGAGAAGACCACCAGATTGAGTCTGGTCCATGGTGATTGTAGTGATTGGACAATCACTTGTATACAGCGCCGAGCATGTGGTGTTGAAGTTGTTCAAGATCACGATGTTTATTCCACGACAGACGCGGTTGATTCCTAGAGGGGCCCTCGATTAGTGAATAAGAGTGGGGCCCAGCCAACGCAAGGCCTCACTGATCACTACAACACCAAGACAGACATCACGAGTATAGGAACGGTTTTATAATAAGAATCGAGTTGAATTCATACATCATTTTAACGGCTATGCCTACCTATCAGAAAAAAACATGATACTCATCAAAGACAGCGTAACAAAGCTCAAAGGCAAAGACAAGAAGAAGAAAAACATGACAGCTAGGAAATATCAATCTCGTCAAAGCCAAAGCCAAACCCAGGCCAGAAACCAAAAACCAAAACGCTCCATCATTCATATGCCTTGACCAAAGCAATCCTTTTCTTTCCCATGCTCGTCTTCAAACAAACATCAATGGTATCCCAAACTAAATCAGCCCTTGTTTGTATTCTTCGTTACCCTTCCATTCCATTCCAGTTGACGTTAATTCCCGTAAACCACAACCTCATTACCCTGCACCGACCCTGTATCAGTTCCAACATTGCTCTCCGTCCACTCGCTGTCTGTGTAGCTATACTCACTGTACGAGTCTCCGTCTGTGTACATATCTGTGCTGTTGGTAATCACCGTTCCTCTGCTGCTTCTTCTCAGCGTCTCGTTGTCGCTATCACCGCCGTTACCACCGTCGTCGTTGTCTGCTGAGTCGAGAACTGTTGTCGCGTCTTCCGAGACCTCTATCGTCTCTGGCGCTACCGAGTGCACGTCGGCTTCATCAATCTCTTCAACTGTCTCACTGACGGTGTTCTCCTTGTCGTCGCCAGCGCTCTTGTCAACACCACCACCCCAGCTTCGCTTGCGGAATCCTTTGCCGCCCAGGGGAGTTCGTACGCTCTGGCTGCGCTTGACACCGCCAGATGCTACGTTGTTGTTGATCTGGCTGAGCGAAACAATGCGTCTGCCTGCTCCCGTCTGTGCAGGGGCAGCAAGGTTACGCTTGGCAGTCAGTGCCATGCCCACCATGGACTTGCGGCCAGGCTGAGCACCTTGCTGAGACTCTTCCTCTGCGCTAGGCTTCTTCACACGCTTGCGGCTCATAGCATCGCCACCGTGCTTGTTAGCCTTGCCCATGAGGAGCACCCGTGAGTGATCCATGACACCCTCAAGTATGCGGCGCTCCAGGTGCTCAGCACGAGACTCCATATCGTAGAGTTCGTCCTTGCGCATGCGAAGAGCTGTCTCAAGCGACGAGACATCACCAGTGAGCCTCGTCTTCTGGCGGATCAGACTCTCTTGCTCCGTTCGCAAGCTCATGACGCTCTGTCGAAGCCTCTCCTCCTCATCTCGAAGGCTCATGACTGATGCCTCAACATGGTCCTTCTCGGCAAGCTTGCGTTCGACAGACGCCATCGTCTCCTGGAGAGTCTTTGCGTGGTCCTCGTGAGCCTGCTCAATGCGTTGCTTCTGAGCTGCGAGGAACTCTGAGATATCAGCCGCGGTCTGGACGACAGATGCATGGACCTTATCCAGCGTGTCGAGGCGACCGAAGGCTTGGTCGGCAACAACGGTATGGCCAATGAGCTTATCAAGTTTTGCCTGAGCCGCGGCATCGTCGCACTTGGAATCCATGATGAGATCCAGCTTCTCGCGAACTACTGTGTCATCATACTTGGAGTCCATGATGAGGTCAAGCTTCTCGCGGACTGTCGTGTCATCGTATTTAGAATCCACGATTAGGTCGAGCTTCTCACGAACTGGTGTGTCGTCGTACTTGGAATCCACAATCAGGTCAAGTTTCTCACGTACTTGCGTATCGTCGTACTTGGAGTCCATGATGATATCGAGCTTCTCACGGACTGGAGTATCGTCGTACTTCGACTCGATGATAGTAGCGAGCATCGCCTTGACCTCGGCATCATCGTATTTGCCCTCGATGATGGTGTCAAGCTTTGATCGGACCTCGACATCGTCATACTTGCCCTCGATGATCTTCTCAAGCTTTGATCGGACCTCCGTGTCATCGTACTTTGACTCAATGATGGTGGCAAGCTTTTCTTGGACTTGAGCATCATCATACTTCTCCTCGATAATCTTATCCAGCTTCTCACGGACCTCGGCGTCATCGTACTTGTCTTCAATGATCTTGTCGAGGCGCTCTCGAACCTCAGAGTCGTTGTAGATATGCTCCACAAGCTTATCAAGCTTCTCATGAACCTCCGTGTTGTCGTATTTCTCTGGGGGTAGGAGGGTCTTGAGTTCCTCAGGCGCCTTGTGCTCAACAATCTTGTCCTGAATCTCATTGACGGAAGACTTGGAATGCTCATAGTGCTCTCCAACGAGAAGAAGAAGGTCCTTGACAGCCTCGAGAATCTTGGGGTGGGATTCACTGACTTCTCCCTTCAGGCCTTCCACAGCAGTCAGGGCCTCGGTGATTTGATCACGAGTCTGCTGATGTTCGGCCTTGCCCTCGGTGTGAGTCTCCTCATTGCGAGTCGCCATCTCTTCCACCTTGGTGAAAACAGTCTTGGAAGCCTCCTCCATCTTCTCAAGGGAGTCGGTGACAGTAGAACCCAGAGTGTCGATGAGAAGCTTGAGCTCATCAGTGACTGACTTGGAGCCAACCACAGCGGCCTCCATAACCTCGTCTCGGGCCTCGCTGACCTTGGCCCTTTCGTCGAGAGTGGTCTGGAGGGTCTCGTATTTGGCAATGAGCTCGCCAATCTTCTCATCAATCTTGGTTCCCAAAGTGCCGGTGGCCTCCTGCAGCTTCTCGTTAGACTCGTCCTTGGCTCCAGTCACAACAGCCTTGGAGGCCTCGAACTCCGTCTTCATGGTGTCGAGCATTTCCTTGAGATCCTGGTGGACGTTCTCGTTCTTGTCAATCTTCTCGCCCATAGTCTCAAGAAGTTTGCTGACGCTCTCCACACCGGTGGCACCCTCTTCGAGCTTAGTGTTGATAGTGCCCTGGAACTCCTCAAGGAAGGTCTTGACTTCGGTCACTCGCTCACCGATAGAGGTGCTCTCCTCATCGCGAACCGCAATGGCCTTGGTGTGAGAGTCGACAGTTGTATCGAGCTTCTCCTGGAATTCCTTGACGATGGTCTCAAGGCTGGCAACATCCTCCTTCTTGGCAAGCAGAGTTTCCAAGTTGCTGACGTCGTCTTTGCGGGCAAGCAAAGCCAGGTCGGTGCTAGTGAAGCTTTCGAGGGCGTTCTTGATCTCGAGCGCCAGGGCCTCAACAGCTTCGACATCCGCCTTGGCAACCTTGTTGGGATTCTCGCTTTCCTTGGTTGCCTGCTCCTTGATCTCGTCCAGTCCAGTTGAGACTTGAGTTAGAAGAGTCTCCAAGGCTGTGATCTCCTCCTTGCGTGAGACCGTCTCCAGTTGGGTAGAGAGAGAACCCATAGTCTCTCGCGTCTCCAGAAGGAGGGCCTCGACATTGTCAACGTGCTCTTTGCGAACGGCCTGTTCGCCGTCCATGAGATCATCGAGCTTAGCCTTGGTGTTTCGAAGAATAGTCTCGATGGCTTGTACGTCGTCCCTTGATGCAGGTTCGTCATTGCCAGCTTCAGTCTCTTGCTCTACGTCCTCCTTCTTCTTGGTTGAAAGAGATCTTGTAGGGACCTCTCGCGAAGCAAGCTCGTCAACGCTGTCCTGTACAGTGCGAAGCATCTCTTCCATTCGTGAAAGATCATCCTTCTGGACGTCAGACTTCTCGGGCGCGAGACCCTCAACCTTGATAGCAAGGGCTCCGATCAAGGTCTCGATGTTCTTGATGTCATCTGGCTTGATTCCTTCAGTAGACTCAGCGCCCTCCTTTTCAGTGGGAACAGCCGCCAGTGCACGCTCGTTGTTGCTGTCACGTAGAGCCTCAATGTCTGAGCGGAGAGATTCAAGACCAGTCTTCAACGCCTCAAGGACCTTCTCGTCGGAAGCCGAGTCCACAGGAGCGACCGCGCGTTCGCCATTGTTCTCCCGGAGAGTCTCAATGTCAGAACGAAGCGACTCCAAGCCGGTCTTGAGAGCATCGAGAACCTCGTCATTGGGCTTGGTGTCGGGGACTGGAGCCAGAGCCTTCTGGTGGCTTTCTTGAAGGGCCTCGATGTCGGTGCGAATAGAGGCGAGACCAGTCTTCAAGGCTTCGATGACTTCGTCGTTGGTAGTGTTATCGACTGGGGCCGCAGGCTTCTCCTCGCTGGCAAGGGCTTCAATTCGAGTCTGCAAGGAATCAAGGCCGTTCTTTAGGGTAACGATGATCTCGTCGTTGGTGGTGTTCTCGTCGACGGGCTCGTCGGGCTTCTCTTGAGCTTTGGCGAGAGCTTCAATCTGAGTCTGCAAAGAGTCAAGACCGTTCTTGAGTGTGACAATGATCTCGTCGTTCGACGTGTTCTCCTCAGGGACATCCTTCGCAATAGTGTCACGCGAAGACTCGATCTCAGCCTTGAGTGATTCTAGACCATTCTTCAAAATCTCAACAAACTCCTCGCTGGACGAGTTGTCAACAGGAGCAATGGCCTTTTCGTGAGTCTCCCGAACACCCTCGATGTCAACTCGAAGGGAGTCCAGTCCAGTCTTCAGAGCCTCAAGAAGATCATTGTTGGAAGAATTGTCAACTGGAGCGACAGCCTTCTCTTGGCCTTCACGAACAGCTTCAACATCGGCTCGAAGAGAATCAATACCATTCTTCAAAGCTTCGAGAACCTCATTGTTAGGCGAGTTGTCAACTGGTGAAAGAGCCTTCTCATGACTCTCAAGTACAGCTTTAACATCGACTTGTAGAGAGTCGAGAGCGACCTTCAAGGCTTCAATAGCCTCGTTGTTAGGGGCGTTGTCAACCGGGGCAAGGGCCTTTTCGTGGTTTTCGCGGACGGCTTCAATGTCGACTCGTAAAGAGTCAAGTCCGGTCTTCAAAGCGTCAATGACTTGATCGTTGGAGGTGCTGTCAACAGGCGCGACAGCCTTCTCAGAAGTGTTTTCGCGGATAGACTCGATGTCAGCACGAAGGGATTCGAGGCCAGTCTTCAACGCCTCGAGGACCTCGTCGTTCTCCTTGGGTTCGATCGTCGCGACCGCCTTTTCAGTCTGGTTGTCGCGTAGGGCCTCGATATCGGCTCGGATTCCACTAAGTCCAGACTTGAGAGCTTCCAAGACCTCGTCGCTGGCGGGAGGTGTCGAATCGAGTGTCGCAATGGCCTTGTCATTATTGCTATCGCGAATGGACTCGATTTCAGTACGGAGAGAATCCAGACCATCCTTGAGGGCATCGAGAATCTCATCGTTTGCGGTCAAGTCGGTGGGTTTGTTGGAAATCCGATCCATACCGGCACGTAGATCATTGAGGCCATCGTTGAGTGCATCAAGGATCTCGCTCGTCTCGGCACGAGGGCGTAGGACTTCTTGTCGCAAGTTATTGAAGCCCGTGTTCAAGGCCTCGAGAACCTCTGTGTTGTTCATCTGAGGTGGCAGCGCGGGTACCATGGACGAGTTCACTATTTCTCGTAGACCCTCAAGCTCTGTCTGAAGTTGCTCGCGAGACTCTTTGTTGGAAATCGATACCATGCCGGCGATCTCATCCTTGAAGTCGTCCAGAGACTTGAGCAGGTCATCCATGAATTCCTCCTGTCCAGCAGCACCGGTGGCCTGGTCGACATAGTTCTCCATGGCCTTTCGGAGGTTCTCAAAACCGTCCTTGGTAGCATCGAGGACCTGCTCAGTGCCACGCCCATTGGCAGCAACATTCTCCTTGGCTTCTTCAGACATTGTCTTGAACTCATGTCGCAAGTACTCCATAATCTCCCGAAGACGATCGGCGACTTCGTCGTTGTTAGATGATGAAGCAGGTACCAGAGCACGGCTCGTGTTAACATCAAGATCCTGAAGTCCCTCCCTCACGGCGTGCACCATGTCCTCATGAGTGAAGTCATGGTCCATGCCAGCTCCAGGAGCCACCGGGAACTCAAACTCTTCAAGACAGTCACGGACCGCGTCGATGATCTCTTCCCGCGAGAGAGCACCGGGCTGGTCGACCTGTGGAGGAACGAAGTGCTTGAGGCCGTCGACAACGGCTGTGAAAACCTCATCCCTTGTGGCAGCAGGAGGACGGTCGTCACGAGGAGCATACTCTTGAAGACCTTGCTTCAGGCAGGCTAGGATCTCATCGCGCTCCAGTCCCAGCTGCTGAACTTCGGTCTCGGGCTTGTAGTTCTCCCATGCATCCCGAACAGCTTCGATAACATCTTCTCGGCTGAGATCGGGCATGCTGTTTCGGGTGGCTTCGTTGTCTTGGATAGCGGCACGCATGGCATTGTAGATCTCCTGGTAGTCGACAGCACTCTTCTGGGTGTTGACGGAGGCGGATGATTGGCGCCTGTGCTCTCGTAGAACGTGGTTGAGCTGATCTTTCATCTGCTCGAGCCCCTCATCGATAACGCGAGCCACCTCATCCTTGCTGGGAGTATCGTGGTCATCTCCGCCTCTTCGGGATGCTTGCTGCTCAAGTCGGCGGCCGATCTCACGACCCATGCCCAAGACCTCACCACGAAGCTCTCGAACAAGAGCCTTGACCTCAGCAGTGAGGCCTCCACCTTGGGCGACGCTGTCTTTGACAGACCGAATGATGCTGAGGATGTCATCATTGAGGAGATCGGCTCCCCTGGCGGAAGGCTCGGAGTTTCTCCGTCCTTCGTTTTTCATGATGTGCTCAACGCGCTGAGAAACGGCACTTCTAGCTTGGCCAGGCACCAAATCCAGTCCTCTAGGCTCTGATTCAAAACTGAGATTGCGAGACCGGCTCATCTCAGGGCTTCCGATCCTAGAGTGGCCCATGATGATTGCCTGCTCAGATTGGGCCCTGACCTGCTCAATGACTTCTTCCAACTTCTCAGCTGTAGCCATACCAGAAAGCTTGTTCGAAACTTCTTGAAGACGGTTGAGGAGAGAATCCTGTCCCTCTTTGGTACCCATCTCCCGGATGATCCTCTCCAGAAGAAGAACGGGGGGCGGTGCCTCCGAGCCGGCGAGAGAGGGCGTACTAATAGACCCTCGCTCAATAGAGTCTCCAAAGCTCTTGGGCGAAGGAATTCTGGGAAGCTGGAAAGACCTAGTGCTAGGCGGGGAGAGATTGTGTGGCTTGTTGTCTAGGAAATATCCTGCAAAGGGGTCTCGTGCTGGCGGCAGTCTGTTGTTGCCGTCATTGCCATTGCCGTGGCTGCCCAAGAGTTCTCTTAGACTCCTGCGAATATCCTCATCTCTTGAATTTGTGGCTTCCTTGAGACTGAGAAGGTCGGTGGCATTGTCCCTGCTGCGGCGGCTCAGCTGAGACATCTCCTTCTGAAGGGATGTGGCGATGCTGGTCAAGCTAAGGATCTGATTCGACAGCGCATCCAAGTTCTGGGACTGCTTGGTCGAGCCTGGTTGTGCACCATTTGTGATGTTGGAAAGAGGGTTCTCTGACTCTTTGGAGGGTGTAGAAGAGCTCATATGCTGGAGAGCGAGCATTGTGGAGGATTGAGGTGGTGTGTTTTCCCCGAGGATACTCTGGGGTCCAGGTCGTCGAACAGCAGGTCGCAGGATGGGTGTCAAGCTAGGGCCCGGTCCTGGATTGGAGCTCGAGACTGTAGAGTCTTTGTCACTTGGCCGGCCATCAGAGGCGGCATCTCGAGATCGAGAGGGAGTCTCTGGGCGTGGTTGACGCTCTGGTGATCGTGACGGTGAGTTGTTGCCGCTTGTGCCGCCTTCAAGCATCAAGCTGATGTCCCGAACCGAAGACTGCAGTCGACGGTGCGAGCCTCCTTTGGTGGGAGAGTCCTGAAGTCTCTTCAGGTTCGGCATCGCGCTCTCTCGTGCTCGCTCGTTAAGCGCTGCGTGAGCAGATGCAATTGCACTAGAAGTGCCTGCTCGCGAGGACAACGGTGAGCCCGGGTTCAGAGGCAGCGGAGGTGGACAGCGTTCGGGATCAGAGCTGTCCCACCTATTGCCTGTTAGTCGACGCAAGAGACGCATGAGGAAATACACAAGAAAACATACATTGGAACAAGAGCTCGGTTGTTGATATCTGAAGAAGCAGAGTACTGATGTCTCAGCTGGTAGTCCCCGTCGTAGGAACCGTCTCGCTCAGAGGAAGGCATGTCTGGCCCGGTTCCTTGGAGACGAGAGATGGTATGTGAAAGATGGGTTTGTCTGAATGGCAAGAATGCGGACGGCGCCGCAGCCACGCTAGATTAAGAGCGCAGATGTCAAATGTCGGTAAGTCGTGAGAAGTGGGAATAAAGGTAGGTTCAGTTGTTGTAGCTGGCAAACAAGCGCAATAATCAAGCGGGCAAGAAACACGCAACAGTGTAATGTGGTAGGAGGGAATAAAGTCAAAGCAGTCGAGTCAGTTGCATTATGTGTAGTGTAGTCGTTTAATTATCAATGGTGTTGGTGGAAGCTATAGCTCCATCTTTCTGTTGTGTTTCATGGCAGCTGTGTTGACTAGGCAACGGCACCGCTAATCTTGGGCCGTCCTACCGACACCCCAGACAAGCATTGGCGAATGACGACCACGATACAAGGCAGATCACGCCACGAAGAGAGGGTCCGCTTGGGCGTAAAGAGCCTATAAGCTACATCATCGTGGATTCCAGCAGGGATCATGGCCTTGCTGGCGGCTCCGCCGAGCCTGTCTAAGCGATAGCGCTACAGTTGGTTGCTGGTGACGGTGAGGGAGCGACGGCAGTTGTCAAGGCACAGCACCAAATATTTTGTATGACGTGCCAAATCAAATCGCTTTATTTTGTACAGAGTTGAGTGCTCCCATCTCGTCCTCATCTGCCTCGCACTTGAGGCCTCATTCCCTCATATCGGTGCGTCTATCATAACAAGCCCAACTTATAAATAACCTGATCCGTCTAAACTCCCTTTTAAGTCTCCCCCATAGTCCGTGTCTAGATTAGTATCTAGCTTCTTATATCTATAGCATAAATTCCACATTACTTTTAACTTTACTTCCTGAAAGCAATGTCAAAGGCAGGAATCAAGGTCTGGGCGAGCCAGAAAGAGAAGACCAGCTTGGGACCAGTCATAAGCAGCTGCAGGGCGAGATCAGTTAGCGTCTGAGCTTTACAAGTGGAGCGAGATTTGCGGGAGAACACGGGCCGCAGATCGAGTGCGAAAGGTGATGCTGAACTACGTACCTTGGGAACAAGTCCCTTGAAGAAAGCTCCAGGGCCCTCGTTCTTGGCCATGTTGGACAGAATTCGGAAACCGCTCTCGGGGTTGTCGAAGTTGCGGTTCTGGATACGGGTCTTGATAACATCGAGAGGAGCGGAGACGACAAGAGAGGCGGATGCACCGGCAATAGAAGCAACGAAGTTCTGGAACCAGCTGGCCTTGTTGTAGTCGTCGAGGTGGAAGATGTACTCCTTGGCGAAGGCAGAACCACCGAATAGCTGCTTTGGGTCAGTTTCCTAACACAATCCAAGAGAGCAAGACAAAACACATACAGCGAAAGAACCGGGAGCGTTACGGGCAGCAGTCCAGCCCCATCCACGGTACAGACCGAAACCCTCATCCGCGACGATCTTGAGGACACCACGGCCACGGAAAGCCTCGGGGTTTGTCTGACGCTTGATCTTGAGGACATCGAGGGGAAGGAGAACAATCTCGCCAATACCGATCAAGCTATGATATGCGCATTAGTCTTTCCGAGCTCTCCAGCAATGCATTCGACTCCGTATCATACCTTCCAGCAGTAGAGTGCATGATGGCCTTGCCAGTCTTCTTGCCAAAGGCATTCTCAAAGTCGGCGCCATAGTTCTTGGCCAGGAAGTCTCGCGCAACGGGTTGACCACCGTACTTGTACACTCGCTGAAGAACCTTGTAACCGGCGGCGTATCCCAAACCAGGGAAAAGCGACACGAACTTCCTTCCGAGAGGGGCGGCGGCCTTGTCCTTGAAGATGACCTGGTTCAATTGGCTCGCGCTTCCAATCTGTAGATATACGATCAACAATCTATTCACACGACCGACCTCGGGGGTAGAATGATGTTTCTTACACGACTCTGGTTGCTCATCAATCGCTTCGCAATGGTGTCGACCTTCAGGAAGCGTTAGTGGGATGTCTCGAGCTGTTATCGAGACCCTGGATGGTTTCGATCAAAGGTGGGGGTTTGCATACAGGATGGAAGACGGCGAGTTCAGCAATACCAGCAGAACCTGTTAAGCTTGTTAGTCTATGGCCAGATACTTCTGAAATAGAGGTCGCGAGCCAATATCATGGTGTGGTGTGTCAATTGGGAGCAGAACGTACCGGAACCAAGGACACGAGCCAGGCCGGACTCCTTCTCACGGCCAGCAGCGACGGGAGGAGACATATTGACGAGATGGAGGGATGAAATCGCAAGTTAATTGAGGCACTGCTTGGGTTGCAACTCGGAGGATGTCGCAGGTGAGGAGAAGAGTCGAGAGCTTGTCTTGTCGCAAGACCAGAGATCGGATATAAGACTTGGGAAATTTTTCCACAATCACCCCAGGGCACTTTGCTCTTTCTGGCTTCTGGGAAACTCCCGGCTGGTTCTTGACCCCTGCTAAATCACTCTTGTACCGACGTCGGAGAGAAGCGTGGAGCTGGGAGCTGTTGTACTTTGCGATTTTTTTTCCTCTGGTGCGTAGGGTGTACCCCACTCTTTCAATCTTAACTAACGTTAAGTTGAGTTGGTGGTTGCTGGCACCAAGCACGAGCCACACTCTAGGTTAAGTAAACGGTTCATTCAAAACACCAAGCGACAAGAATATATCCTCTTATCACCACGACTTGGAGATCTTATATCATACCTACTATACTTTTACCAGTGTGTTCTACATGTTTGAGGATCTTCTCATGATACAATATTATAGCCCTGCGTAGAAAACGTGAGCTTTCTTGTTCTTATGTATTTTCTGAACTAGCCTTTCCAGCCCTGGATCAAACAAGAAGTTCCCCTCAGCGTTCTGTCGAAACATAAAACAAAAACACAGCAGGTCTTTCCTGAACGAAGCATTAGTAATGACATAAAATAAGGTAGCAAGTCGCTTTTTTTTATTCTTTCTTGGTGATTTACCCCAAAAACTGATTTGGTATAGAGATACAAGCCCAAAATCCCCCAACCCCGACGCCAATATCCATGCCAAACTACAGCCAGAGTCAAGCAAGAAGTAAAACGAGGTTCCATGGCCATTTCTCAACTTCCTCAGTAGTCGCGAAGAACTGATACTAACTCGTCTAGTCGCATGACTTGTCCGAGGAGCTTGTCCTGCATCTCTAAATGTGTGTTGTACTTGTTATAATGCTCGGCTGTCATCACCTCCTCTTCCTTGCCCTGTACGTCCTTTCTCCCCACAAAGGAAAGGATGTTTCGTTCTTTGTGGCGCTCCACTCCTAGCGTCTGCAAGCATCGAAGCATAGCCTTGTAGATGTCGTCCAATGACTGTGTCTGAGCCCGTTCCCTGTCAAAGTACCAGAAGAACAACGTTCGGTTGGCAAGTCGGCTGCTATCCTTTGGAACTTCTTGTACGTCCACTAATCCCGCCATCTGCATCGCAAGCATCTTGCCCTGCACGTCACCCTTCTTCATGAGTGCGGCGCCCTGGAGCATCTTCTCGTCAAGTTTGCCCTTCTCCCGGAGAATGCGAGTCAGACGTAAGCCATATCGACCATGGGACTGCTCGATGATAGCGTCGAGCTCAGTCTCTCTAAGTCGACTCATCAAGCGACCAAAGTCCACTGTCCACTGTCCGCGGCCATACATTCCACAGTGACGAAGGAATTGGTGCTTGCTTTCTGCGAGGAGAAGAAGGTGTCGGCGCATTTGCGCAATGCGGCTGTCGTTTCCATTTGTAGCATCATCGAACCTTACTCTGTTTTCTTGCTCCCCATTGGCCGCTTCGCCGTTTTGTTCATCATCTTCAGCCCACTCATCATCGTCTTCGTTTATATCAAACGTCTTTTTTCGACCAGGAGGACCAGCATCCGAGTCGTCAGAATCGTCATCTGTGTCTGGAACAGTTTCTCGGAGCCTTTCAGCACTTTGCGGGTCAATCTTATCCCTCGATGTCTTGCCAATTCCCCACTGCACGTTCACACTCTCATCTAAATGCTCAAAAATGTCGACCGTCGTAACGGCCGGCTGCTGACCGGGTAGGGCTTCATCAAGCAGAGGATCTGGCTGGCACCTCGAAAAGCCTGAGGTCAAGAGATCGAGTACCGTACGGTAGACCTCGCCAGTAACTTCTCCCAGCATTTCTGCTGCAAAGTCTGCGAGTCTCTGATTCCGCAGCTCAACCAAGCATTTTTCGTAGTTCACTTTGACGACCACATTGGGCTACCATATGTTGTTAGTTCATACCGCAAGCGCCAACCACGAGGATTTCTCACATTCAGTCTCGGGGCATCGTGGCCATGCGCATGGCCATTCTGCGATGCTCCATTGGTAAGCTTTCGTCTCTTTGGCGCAGCGCCTCCGCTCTGGTCAAGCTGACGCTTGAGCAGCTTGGGTTGGTCTCTGTAAGCCCTGCAACGCTCTATAATCTCGCGCTGAGCCTCAACTTTGTTCTTGGTGACCTTTTCGCCAGGCCGGGCCTTGGTCACATCATCATCGATCTCGCGGTACACGTCTTTGGGGTTGTGGAAGCTTTCGGGCCGAACGGTTTCGATGATCTCGGTTCGAAGAAGGCGAACAAGAACAGAGTTTAAGTGGTTTTCCGATTCAATGAGTCCGTCGTGTGAGTCATGGTCGCCGTTGGTATGTCCGTTGGTTTTGGGTGCTCTTGAGCCGAAAGCCTGGGAAAGATCTGCGATTCGAGCGTGACCTAATAGCATCAAAGTCTGGATAAGCTCTCGTTCCGCGTTGCCGTATTGTTTCTCTACCATGTCCAAAATCTTGCCTGACCGCACGAGGTTGTAGCAGGCATCGGCATTGGCTTGATAGTTCGTGACGTCGGTATCGGGGTTGGTATGATGGTAAAGTAGACTTTGCTGTATCAGAACAGCGAGGCCATTTTTCAAGTATCGTGGAGTAAGAGAAGTATGCTGGGCCAGTTGCGAAATTGTTGAGCGGCCTTTGGTCAGTAGCGCATACAAGATACGCTGTTTGCGACAACCGAGTCAGCCCCGCGATCCCACTTAGAAGAAGAAAAGATATTCAAGCATATAGCATGCGGAAAGTCGCTTACCGAAGGAAGTTCGCCATGGAGGTCATTGACTAGGAGAGCACAAAGCTCAGCAGCGTGTTTTGTCTAGTTATGGCCTGTCAGTTGATGCTGTCTGGGACGTGGTTGCTGGCGTCGACTCACAACGAGCATTGCTTGCTCCTAGAGATCCTCTCACTATCTCTAGAGCTTCCACAATTACTACCGCGGCGTCATTGATTTGCAAAAAGCTATAGAGAAAGAATGCGCCCCGCGAGCTGGATGTATTCAATGATTTGGCGTATGCGATGTCAATTTGGCGGGTTGTATGGTGGAAGTGTAGAAGCATAAGGCGAGAGAAGGCTGGGATTTTTTTTCTCGGCGCAAATACGATCGTTGGTTTTTGCCTGCGGCTCTCCGGTGTAAGTCAGAAAGGTCAGCTAGGCCTAAGGCAGGAGGTGGGGGTCCAGCTAGAGCCCAGGGCCTCTGAGCCAGGCTCAAATGCTCACTGAAGCAATACTGAGCCAATGCCGCGGGTGCAAATCTGGCTGACCGAAGTCACGTGATATATTCCATCGTCCCCGTAGCCCGAAAATTAGACGGGACCTTTTCGACGAGGCACTTCTCTTGGAGATCAATTGCTTCACCTCGACGGCCGAAGGATTGCCAATTGCCTACGCCATCACCCTCGAACATGATCTCGAGATCGTCCCTTGCGCGAACTGCGCAGCAGGCTGCTCGACAGTCCTGCCGCGTCCCGCGACGAACCTACGCCGCCGCCGCCTCGACTGGATCGTACGAGACCTCGGATGTGACTGGCCTCAAGGTCGCTTCGCGGGATGCTCACGGTCCTACAACTAAGCTCGCCGTTGTTGCCAAGGCTGGTACTCGATACCAGCCTCTCCCCGGCCTGACTGTTGGCCTTGCCGAGTTCGCATTCAAGGTGAGAAGCATGTGCATCTGGAGGAAACCCAGGACTTGAGCTAATTTGCCGGGTCCATATAGAACACTCAGCGACGATCTGCTCTTCGCATCACTCGCGAGTCTGAGCTGCTTGGTGGTCAATTGGCTTCTTCCCACACCAGGGAGGCTGTTGTCGTCGAGGCCAGCTTCCTCCGTGAGGATCTGCCATACTTCACTGAGCTTCTGGCTGAGGTCATCTCCCTGACCAAGTACACTAGTGAGCAAAACACCAATTGCATACTGCATATCGATACTTCAAATGTACTAACATCAGTTGCCAGCCCACGAGTTCCACGAGGATGTCGAGCGTGTTCTCCACGCCAAGCAGGCCGCCCTCAACGCCGACGTCGCGGCCACTGCTCTTGATAACGCCCACGCCCTCGCTTTCCACACTGGTCTCGGTTCTTCCCTCTACCCCGGCTCCTCGACTCCCTACCAGAAGTACTTGAACGAGGAGTACATCGCTAGCTACGCCGACGTTGCTTACTCCAAGCCCAACATCGCCCTCGTTGCCGACGGTGCCTCCCCCGACTCCCTCTCCAGGTGGGTTGGCCAATTCTTCAAGGACGTGTCCTCCACCTCCCGAAGCGGCCAGACCCTCAAGACCGAGGCCAGCAAGTACTTTGGTGGTGAGCAGCGAACAAGCTCCAGCGCTGGCAACGCCGTTGTCATCGCTTTCCCAGGCGCCGGTTACGACTCTGCCAAGCCTGAGACCGCCGTCCTGGCCTCTCTGCTCGGTGGTCAATCCACCATCAAGTGGGCTCCCGGCTTCAGCCTGCTGGCCAAGGCCACCGCTGGCACTCCTGGTCTCTCCGTCAACACCTCCAACCTCACCTACTCCGACGCCGGTCTCCTTGCTGTTCAGCTTAGTGGTCCCGCCGCTTCTGTCCGCAAGGGCGCTGAAGAGACCGTCAAGGTCCTCAAGACCATCGCCGACGGCCAGGCTAGCCAGGAGGACATCAAGAAGGCCGTTGCCAACGCCAAGTTCAACCTCTTGAACGAGAACCAGCTCCGACAACCTAGCCTTGTTTTTGCCGGTACCGGCGTTGTCAACAGCGGCAAGCCATACGACCTTACCGCTCTTGCTCAGGCTATCGACGGCGTTTCTGCCGAGTCCGTCAAGACCGTAAGCTCCCCCTATAATTTTGCTTTGATTTTACATCAGACTGACAATTCTTTGTATAGGCTGCCAAGACTTTACTCGAGAGCAAGGCCACCGTCTCCACTGTCGGTGATCTGTTCGTGCTGCCCTACGCTGAGGATATCGGTCTGCGGGTATAAATTGGGGTTCAAGAGAGAAAAAAGCTTGTACCAACAGTTAAAGTCTAGTAGAGCTGGAGGAGCGGAAGTCCTCACTGTGAATATTTGTAGTAGAAATCCTTTTGATCCACATTATAGGCCCTTTTGTTTGTCACTCAGCTTGCACGAAAGTGTTGCAGCGTTGATAAACATGAAACTGCAACTGTCGGTTGAAGTGCAATTATTACTAAGGTACATAGGTACGGTATTTGGCCTCAAACCTTCCGGGTCGTCCGAGCCAAGAAGTCATAGTAATGAGTATAATAGGTATGTATGATTCTCTCGAAAATCACTTGGGCCGCAATGGGAGGCAGCTTAAGCCACAATTGAACCCGGTCTATATCGGGCATTGGTACTACATGTTAGTCTTGTTGTTATTCAGGGATACTAGAATTGACTCAGGTTCGAGCTTGAACCGGTCAAGTTGCTGCAGCCCTCAACCACTCACTTACAGTCAGCAGAGGTCGTATTCGTGGATGCACAAGTTGTACCACCAACGCTGCGCCATCGCGAACATGCAGCCTCACCCATAAATTTGCCTTGGGCCAGCCCAGCCATGGGATGAGGCTTTGCTTACTGATGAGAGCTGCAGGTCAAATGCGCAAAGTAAGGTACTCTCGAGACCGCCGCAACTACAGCTTGCAACTGCACCGCCCTGACCACATGCCATGCCCCAGCAACGCTGTTTGAAGTCTACATAGCTGCGTCAATGGGGCCCTTGATTGACTTCAAGTCAACAGCAATTCACTTCGCGGGCCGTTTCAGCGTAGCACTGATTTACTGCCCTATTAGACAGACATTGGTTCTCTACCTTGTACGTGTAGTAACTGTTTGTAGTTATGATAATAGGAATTGGATCTTAGTCAGAACGCGGAGGTAACATTGAGCAAGGGCTGAGAAGCGCTCAGAAAGGTACAGAGACGGGACCCACACAGGTACTAACATACCGGTATCTTCAAGGAACCCGACCTGGGCTGAAGCAACCGGCACACGACCACACAGACACTCACTCAGAGCCACAAGTACAATGCACACGTTAGCACACAATCATACACGATAGCAAAAGAAAAAAAGAAAAGCCTCCGTTTGTTACAGTCCAAGGTCCGTCTTTAGCCCCTCTTGTTAGCAAACAACCCCAGCAAATAAAAACGCCCTCTCCGCAAACGACAGGGGACCAACTTGTGCCTTGCGCTGGTATACCTACCTTAGGTACTACCTACCTACCTTATACGCAGGTAGGTAGTAAGTACATTCAGTACAGAAAACCCGGGACAGCTCAGCGTCAAGGTCAAGTACCTAGCCTCAACCACCACCTCCCCCGGCCCCTCTGCTGCCAAATACTCGCCTCAACTCTCCCTTCTTCCCACGACCCAAACCCTTCTCTTCCGCCTTCGCTCCATGCTCTTATTGCCCATTGCAAGGCAATTGTAACGGCACACGAGCTGGACGACCTGCGCCCGATCATTGTACCTGGATTTTTCCTCTCCAGAGACCCCTGCGAGGTAACCACTCGAGCCCCCCTCCCATTGTCAACTCTCTCCTCTTCCGTTTTCTTCGACACAGCTTTTTTTTTTTCGTTTCCAGCCGCCTTCTCTCTTCTCCTCACACAAACGCAACGCCAGACTTGGCCTCTTCTACTCCCACTTCCTATACCTCTCCCCGATACAGGGACCCCGCCAGTTCTCGACTCAGTGGGTCAGAAATGTCTTGACATATAAATGCATGCAATTACTGACATGCGCAGTCTCGTGTTAGCAGTTGGCAACTCATTGTAGCCCGGCGAATTGAAATCACTATCCCGGCCGTCGCATCCGCCCATTATCCCATCGATCGTCTCGGAAGCTGTCTCAAGGTGAGCCTTTCTCCCCGTTGTGACCTCTCTTTTTGCCCGCATCAAACCGACTTCCCATCCCCCTTATCGACCACTCCCGAACCCCACGGTTGTCGGGCAACCCACTGTAGTCACGTCATGGTATTAGGACACGGTCTTAATACCTAGCACCTTCCTGAGCTTCTCCTCTCACGCTGTTCGTCGTCTAACTCAAGCAAACTAGGAACTACTAGGAAACCGGTCCTTTCCTCCTACCCCAACTTCGAGAAGTGCTGTCCGCTGCACTCGCGACTTTAGACGAAACGTCCACAATCATCTCGCATCGCCGCTCAAGGTCTTCTTTTGGCTACCTGGATGGTGGCCGAGGTACAGAAACCTTTAACACTCTTTTAAGCAACCTGCATACGACTGGAGCGTTTTCAATATGCCCGCTCCGAAGAAGGATGGAATAGCCGGTGGGGGCAAGCAAAACGGTTTGTTGTTCAGCGCTGCATTGGTAATGGCCACTACCTAATACTGTTCAATGTAGGGAGCCGATCCTCATTCCGAACTGATACAGCCATTTCCAAAAATCGATTCGGTAACGAGCGAGTTCTTCAACCATGGGTTCCCGATGCAAACGACACTTTTAATGGCAGCCTCGAGAAGTCCAGCGGTAGCGGAGCCTGGGACCAGTTTGCCGAGAACGAGAAACTCTTCGGTGTGAGGTCTACTTATGATGAGAACGAATACACCACCGCCATTGACAGGAACCATCCTGAATATCGGGAGCGGATAGCAGCCGCAGATAGGAAGGCGCGCGAGATTGAGCGCAGTGCACCGGTCACCGCCCACGTGGCTGAGGAGCGTATCATGGACTATGTTGGTGGGGAGGATGGAGGTGATGAAGAGGACAAGTAGGTGTTTTGTCAAGGTCGACTTGAACTTTGCTGACAATTGTCTGCAGATACAGTGGTGTTCGACGACAGGATTTTCCGCCTCTCTCAGGTGGTCGAGAAAACAAGTACACCCCGCCAGCCAAGCGTGCGCCTGCGGCTCAGTCCAATGTCAAGGGGGCTCCTATTGATCCTGCCATTATTTCCTCCCAGATCAAAGCACCTCCCAAGAAACAGAGCACTCCCGCCCCCGAAGAATCGAAGTCTCAAGCTCCTGATGCAAACAAGAATGGATCGATCCCCAAGGTTGATTCTCAGAAACCACCCACAGAAATCAAGGTTACAGAGGCTCCTCTCAACGACTCCAAGACTGCTGCACAGCCAGCCAACGGCAAGGCTGCAGATATTAAGCCTACCGACACGGCCAATGCTGCGTCACGATCCCCTGCTACCGGAGGTCAGGCTGCTCCTGCGCCCAGCGCCACCTCCACAGTCGAGCATGACGTACTAAAGGAGTTCAAAACGTTCGCCAGCCAACAGCGGCAGAACGCCGAGAAGGCCCGAAGTAACAAGGCCAAGCAGGACAAGGAGGTCAAGCTGACCGAGCTGAAAAAGTTTGCCAATTCTTTCAAGCTTTCAACCCCTGTCCCCACGGACTTGGTCTCCATCATCGCCAAAGACCCGCTCAAGCAACAGGAGATTCAGGCCAAAGCTATCAAGAATGCCGAAGAGGTGGCCAAAGCCAAGGCCACTGCTGTGACGAAGGATAAGGTCACCCCATCGAAAGACTCGCAGGCCAAGACTTCAGCTCAAAGCACACCAGCCACAGCTGGCGCGTCTGGTCCTGCCAACGAAACACGGGCAGCTCGTGCCCCGGCCACTAACCAGCCTACGCATGCAGCTGGAGCTCAGCCTCGCCATCCCGGGGCTCGTCAACAATATCCTCAACAGCCTTATCACGGACAGCAGTACCGAAACAACCGCGGCGGCCCTCACATGCCTCCCCAGCAGACTGGCACTCTGGCCCAGCGACTCCGTAACGTCGAGCAGCAGAAATACTCCCAACCTCCCATGCCTCACCAGCCTCATGCGCCTGGTCAGGAAATGCGTGCCCCACCAACAGGGCCGGCCAGCGGTGTCGAGTCTGGCTATAACCGACGTCCCAGTGGCAACCCTGGCCACATGGGTGCGAAGTTAAACCCCAACAGCCACGAGTTCAGGCCCAGTCCATTTGCAGCTGCCTTCAACCCGAATAGCCATGCGAGTGCAGGCTCGAGCCCTCGGTCTGCCGTCAACCATGTTGACGCCTCGACAAACAACACTGCTCCTGAAAGCCAGCTCATTCGCCGCAAGACCAAGGCAATCGATGTCAAGAAATGCTACATTCTGTCGCACATCCAGACTTTGACCCCTCCTCAAGGTCGCAACTGGGACGACAATGCCGGTCTGCGCCCCTCTTACGATACCTTACCCACTTGGCGCCAGCTCCAGGATAACGAGAAAGCCGATTCCACGATGCATTTGACCTACAAAGAGTACTTTGAACGCCAGCCTTTTGGAGGTCCTGCTTTGGCTACCCCTAACCCTCAACATGTTATCCCCCAGATTCCACATCAGCACCAGCTGCCTTTCCATCTTCAGCAGAGTGCGCACAACATGCCTCCTAGGGGATCACCTCACATGCCTCCCATGCAGATGCACACGCCCCAGCATAGTCATGTACCTCATCCGCCATATGGTAACGACGACCACCGGATGATGCATTCAAACTCGGCTCAGTCATTTGCTTCGCCTCGTCTCGGCAATGTGCCCGTAGCATACAACTCACCAGCACAATTGCCATACAGCCAGGCATTTATGGGACCTGGCACGCCCCAGATGGGCCAATTCCGCAACTTCTCCAACAATCATCAGTACATGGCTCCTCAACAGGGTCAGATGGGTGGTCCAATGATGATGCCGCAGCAATTCATGCCAGGGCCTCAAGGAATGGTTCCTGGTCCACAGATGATGTATCCTGGAGGCCACCCGCAATTCATGCCTCCTTCTGGACCTCAGCCAGTGCCTGGTGTTAATGGTTATCCTAGCCCTGGCCGTCCAGCGGCACCAATGATGGCACATCAGGGATCGCAGCAGGGACAGCCCATGTACGGAATGAGCCCCAACGTGCAGTATAACCAGCTTGCCTTTAACCCAGGCCAGCAAGGCGGTCCTAGTAAGTAGCTAAGAAGCCAAGACAAAAGCAGAGAATTAACGAACGGCTAACGCCAGTGCAGTGAGGGGTGGTTATGGTAGCCCTGGGCCTCAGCACTTTGGTACCAGCCCTCAGCAGGGCCACCAGTATGGCGCGCAGCACCGAACTAGCAGCAACAACTACAATAAGGGCTATGGAGGCCAGGGACCACACCAGACGCCTCAGACCAACCATGCAGTGCCCGCTGCGAACCAAGCTCGGCCATCTGAGGCATCGGACGAGGCCAAATAGAGCAATATCATCCATCATCAATTTCATCTCGCCTTAGCATACAATGGAGCGCAACATTTAGCAGGGCCTTTCCAAGCACCGGCCTCGCCGAGATAGATTTGGTAACACACCTATCTCGGGGTCTGAGTTATATCGAAACGACAGCGAAGCGTGCGAATCATTACCTTTAAGTTACAGTATGGATCATTCATACAGCGTCGCACAGCAAACAGCTTAGATGAGAGGAGGCCTGAGCTTCGGACGACCTGGGCATTTGGGTTAGCAGGTGAGCCGTTGGGTCGCTTACGGTAGAGCGGCTTGACTGGCAATGTCAGTTGTAAGGGCGTTATGATGACATTGGTATTTCCCATCTGCTATCTCGCCGATTGGATGGCATCGGAGTCGGCGATGTTGTTTGGTCGTACCAGGGCAGTGATGGACAAAAGGGTATATGGGGAATTCGTCTTGGTTGTGTGTGCTTCCTTCGAACGACAAGTCTAGGGGAAGCGAAGTCGGACAAGCTGATGGATGACTGTGAGCGACTTGGGCTGGGCACACGAACACTAAGCTCCCGGGCCGGTTAACCTCGGGTACGAGGTCAAAATCTGGCATTGGTAGATGAGTGCTGAGGATGAAGCTGTGTTGCCAAAGTCTTGGTTGTGGCGATTTGGAGAAAGGCTCAATGCCAAGGTGCCTTAGTCAAACTCAAGGGCGGGCCGGAATGTCATTATTGAGCAGTCAGTGCCCGCTGAATAGGTTATGTTTTCGGTATCTCTGATAGTATTCGCTGAGAGTAGTGGCAGAGAGTTTGTTGGAAGATGGAGCTGCGGTGATAGCCGGAGGTGGAGGGACGGACGAGTCGCTTGATGGACAAGATGAAGCGAAGCAACGCAGCAGAGACAGAAGGGAGGGAGCGAATAGCAACAGAGGCATTCATCTAACATAGTCCAACCTTGCACAGCACAGCACTCTGGTCACAGTACAGCTCATAGTTAGATGGCAGAATGAGACAAATACAATGTCTATGTGTGTTTCACATGTGCAAGTATATGCCTTGAGGGTGATGGCCAAGCAGGGGAACTGGATGCCATGTGGATATTCGATTTATTACTGCGAGCTTTCTAGTAAATATGACAGGATACTGTACGCGAGGGTATTGAAGGATCAAAGTCAGGGCAAGTATAGATATATGCCAAGGCGACGGCTCGAAGTCAGTGTCTTAGAAGCACAAGGTCTTGACGGTGACAGCGATAATGACCGGCGTGACCAGATCTTGGCTTGTAAATGCCCATGATTAGAAAGATTTGTTATGTCTTGTATCGACGGATGAGGGCCACTTGTGAGGCGAATGGACGAGTCGGGTTATTACAGACAAGGGTACTTCTAGATGAGGTATTGATGGTCTTGGCCTTACCGCCAGAACCCAGAAGTTGCAGGGGACACGGGTGATCGGCAATACGTATTGTGAGGGTCTCGGTCTCTTTGTCTTGATTTAGAGTTCTCACCTGCATACACGCGCGGCTGGAGAGGAGTGGAGGGGAGGGGAAAGTCAAGGCTATTCATAAATCCTGGCGACTTTTCAAACGTGAGAGGGGAATGCTAAGGCAGGGATGCGGCAGAGACAGAATAGACAGGATAATGCCAAGGCGGGTTTGATGAGCAAGAAGAACATGTCGACTGTAGAGAAAAAGTAAGAGTTTTTAGAGATGATGGAGTTTTTTTTTTTTTTTAGTTTTTTTTTTACCGACTCAGCACTGTCACCGGCTTCTAGTCACTAACGATAGACTAAATTCACTATGTTGTAGCTTAATGCTCATGACTGGGTAAAGACCAGACGCTCTGGCCAACGCTGACTCTGAACAATGAACCCCCCGACGGTTGAGGCGTTAAAAGCACCGTTACATAGAGCCAGGTGGATGCCACTAGTAGACGATCCCCATGCAGGGGCACAACGAATCGGCTTGAAAGTGAAGAAGAGAGAAAAAGAACTCGGATCGCCGAAGAGGGTCATGCTGTAATTCCTGATCTGACATGATTTCTGCGGTGGAGTATAGATGGGCTTGTTAGTTAGCATGTAATACAAGCCGCAACGGCATCTGACATAGGTTGCAATGCAGGGTAGGTACCTAGATACAGAGAATGGACTTGTATTATTGGCTTACACATGCCGTTTAACAATATGATCTCGCCATCAGTCCTATTGTGTTAAGCTATTATTGTTTCCTTGATTCCTTCTCCTGCATATCTCTGCAGCTTTCGTGCCAAGTCATGTGCTTGTCATTCGATGTCTTTCATTTGTTCATGTGTCACAGCACTCTACCGACTGACTCACGTGCTCCGGCAAAGACATTGTCTCACTGTTTGCAATGATTTAGTTCAGATCTAGACTATTACCAAAGACGTAGGACAATCCAGAAAGACTGCATTCTGACTCAGTTGAGTGTAAATAACATGAAATGTCCTGCCCAGCACCTTTAGACTTAGATAAGGTAAGGAGAGTTACTACCTAGGTAAGGTATATATATTCAAGCAGCCAAGGGCTCCCATGTTTTATGTCTCCCACAGGCCAGATCATGATCATACTGAGAGACTTTAATAATTGCAACTTGCTTCGCCACTTGAGTCCAAACTAGTTATCCTCAGGTTGAATCCTTTTGATCTTGTTCTCCCCTGAAGCCATTGCTGATAGCGTGTTTCACTCAGGTACGAGCCCAATCAATGCATTCCTCGGCAGCGGGTGGCTTTTGAGCATCAGATGGCAGGTTTGCCACATGATTGGCCAACTCGGCTCCGGCCCGTCACAGAGGCCTGCTTCAGCCTTCCCCTCGCCCCCAGGCCCCTGTCGACAACCAGAAATGTCCCGACTTGGACTTTAACCCCGCTGAGCCAATCCCTGAGCATCGACGACTTACACCCGTGACGGGGCTTGTCTCTGTCTATCATGCCTTGAGAGGCTACTATTCCTTCAACCTGAAGGCAAGACGGATAACAAGGCAGTGCTAAGCCAAAGAAGGGCCCATCTAAGAACCGAAAACAACAAAGAAACAGGGAATAACACAAGCAAGAATGGCCCAAAAGGCCATGGCGGCCCGCGTCAGGTCTCACATCATGTAGCCCGGCGCATGGCAGACAAACACGGCATATAGATCTGCAGAGCAGTACGTGGTCGCCAAGGTTCTACAAGATCAAGATAAAGAGACAAGGAAAGATAAAAGAGAAGCAGAGAAACCGCTCAATTCCATGTTCCTTGTCTACGGAAACAGCATGAAAAAGCCCAGGAGCCAGTCGTCAGGGTTCAGGGTCAGCGTGTGTGTGATGTGGGGAAAAAAGATCGGTTTCGAATTCTTGGCCTGGCGCCTCGGTCTAGGGGCGCCACTTTTTTTCTACAACGACTCTTCTTTTTGCTGGTGGATAAAGGGAACAATGGAGAGAACAATGGCATGAGGTACATGCCTTGGTACCTAGGTAACCAAGGAGCAAATAATCAAGGAATATTACTGAAAGAGTGAAAGATCTTCTCAGAAAAACATAGAACCAGGCATATATGTGACGTATATTCGTATTTGCGTGCATTAACATCCGGTCTATTCGCAATTAGGCGCCGGCTCCAAGGGGCCCCCTCGCACATGCGACATAGACGCCCACAGTCGAGACGCTGCCACCACCAGTCGCTTCGTAGTTCGTACTCTCGTCCTGTTCCTAGCGAGTCAAGGGAATAATGTCGATCCAAGGGACCCGTCGGCGAGGTGGGGATATAGTCTCGACTTACAAGGGGAGGAGTGACGATGGGGGCAACTAATTCGCTGGCACTTTGCCGCGCTGCGATTCAGGAGACAGTTTCTATTAGCTACCTAGTAAATAGCAGTCGACTAATATGGATCTGTCAACATGTCTTGGCCCAGAGGCAGCCGAAACGAAACTACTGAAACATCCTGTTCTGACCTGACCTGAAGGGGATTCTACTACAAAAGAGTGCCTTCCCGACGTTCAACAGCTGCCTTCTTTCCTTTCTCTCCAGCACTGCTCAGTTCAGACGGTCCCTTTTTGGATTTCTTCTTCTTCTTCTTCTTCACTTCTATTCTTGACTCTCCCTTGACGGGCTGGATACATTCCCTCACAACCAAACAACTTCTTCTTCTCATTCTTCCTACGACCCCAGTTTATCCCGTTTGTAACGGAGGCTGGTATCTTTTGAAACTCTTCGACACACCGACTGACAACACACAAAACCTCGGCCTTTGTGCTACCTTGAGTCTTCCGTCCGACCCCGTCGACCTGTCCGAGAAAACAAGACCGCTTAACTATCTGTGTTCGGCACCTCGTCGCCACTGCTGGCCACTGTTCGCGCACAGTCACTTGTTTTTCTCTTTCACTCTCTCAACCCACATACATATTCTTCACCTACGCGTGGCTTCTATTGTCCCGCATCGCACTCTTTAGCAACTTACTTGTTCAACAACCCACAATCCTTTTTCTCCTTGTTCGATCGCCGAACAATAACGACCCAAACGGAACACACTCGCGTTTGGTCTACCATTCACTACCAGTTCACTTGAACAATAGCCAGCCCTATCCAGACTCACCTTACAAACAACGAGCCGGGCTCATTTATAAAAACAACCTCGATCCATTCCTTCGCCAAGCTTCACAGCATCTGATCAAGATAACAACCATCTTTTACAACTCTTCTCATCGCAAGATACCCTCTCTGCACAACTGATAGACGTGCTCTGACAACACTTTCCTTTCTAAACGAACCACCACCACAACAACACAATGAAGATCAACTCCTTCGCTCTCAGCCTCGGCCTAGCTGGTCTTGCCCAGGCACACATGGAGATGACCTACCCCCCTCCCTTCAAGTCCAAGGCCAACCCCAACGCTGGCAGCGATGTCGACTACAGCATGACGGCTCCTCTTGAGGCTAGCGGCGGCAACTTCCCCTGCAAGGGTTACCACTCCCTCTTCGGTACCAAGGAGGGTGCCTCTGTCGCCAACTGGGAGGCTGGCAGCTCCTACAACATGACCATCACCGGTGGTGCCAACCACGGTGGCGGCAGCTGCCAGGCCTCTCTCTCCTTCGACAAGGGCAAGACTTGGTCTGTCATCCACTCCTACATCGGTAACTGCCCCACCGCTGGTACTTCTTCCTATGACTTCAAGGTCCCGGGCGACGCTCCCTCTGGTGAGGCCATCTTTGCCTGGTCCTGGTTCAACCAGATCGGTAACCGTGAGATGTACATGAACTGTGCCGCTGTCACCATCGCTGGCTCTGGTAAGCGTGCAGCCGCCATGAGCTCGCGCCCTGAGATGTTCGTCGCCAACGTTGGCAACGGCTGCACCACCGAGGAGTCGTCTGATCTCGAATTCCCCGACCCCGGTCCCGATGTTAGCAACGACTCCCAGAAGACTGCTGGTCCCAAGGGCAGCTGCGGCAAGGCTGGATCTGGCGGCGGCGCTGGCTCTGGCGATGGCTCGGCTGGCGGCAACAACGGCGCTGCTCCCAGCGCTCCAGCCGATGGCTCTGCTGGCGGTAACGATGGTTCCGCTGGTGGTAACGACGGTTCTGGTGCTGCTCCCGGCGCCCCCGCTGACCCTGCTCCTGCTCCTGCTCCTACTCAGACTCAGCCCGCTGCTCAACCCTCAGCTCCCGCTGGTGGTGCCCCTTCAGCGTATGTACCCCCTTCTTCTTCTGTCGTTAGCGAGGCCCCTGACTCACAAGTTTCTAGTCCCGGAGGTGTTTTCATCACCGTCTCGCAACCCGCGGAGGCTACTGGCGCCCCTGCTCCTGCTTCTTCAGCTCCTTCTGATGGCGGCGATAGCAACACCACCACCCTGCTCACACTCACCAGGCCAGCTCCTGGAACTGGTGGTGAGCCTGTCCCCACCAGCGTCGGCAGCCCTGAGCCCGCCCCTACGACTCCTTCTGCTCCTGACGCTGGCTCTGGTAACGGTGGTTCTGACTCTGGCTCCGGCTCTGAGAAGACTCCCGGTGCTGCTTGTGACCAGGAGGGCCAGTGGAACTGCATCAGCGGATCCAAGTACCAGCGCTGCGCTTCCGGGCGATGGTCTGTCGTCCAGTCTATGGCTGCGGGCACTACCTGCTCTGGCAGTAAGACCGAGTCTTTTGCCATGGGCTTCGGTCGCAAGCTCGCTCTTCGAATCCGTCGAGTCTAAGGCTTCTTAGATACGACCTGAGCTGAAACTCGGGATGTCATGAGAACATGAATAGAGGCAGGAGATTGGCTGATGCGGCAGATACCTTGCATTTCAGGGATGGCGGATCAACTTGAGGAGTTTTGGTCATTATGTATACATAGGGTTAGGAATCGGACTCATGGATATTTTAAAACACTTGTTTGGGGTGACTGCTACTGTGATTGTGACTGCGAATTTAGAAGATGATTTAGTAAGGCGAGAATCTTGGATAGAGAACCAAGACAAATGCTGCTAGTTCGTATCAAAAGGGTACCTAGGTAGGTAGCCAGATCGAAGGCATGGATATTGATTGACTCGCTCAGCCACACTTGAAGAGGCCGCCTGGGACGCGTAAACACTACCAAAAGGATCACGGAGGTTGGAGGCCAGATTTGGCGTGTTGTTGTAAGAGGGGGGCTGTGGTACTTTTTCTCACGAGTCGCAAGACACCAAGAACAGTAAGTAGACACAGTATGGGTTGCTTCAATCTGAGAATCAATGATTGGATAGTCATGATATCGGGCAGTAATGGGTGCCCGTGAGTGGCGAGGATAGACAGTATGTGCACCGTGCACTCACCTAGGCCGACAGGTCCATGGGTTGACAAAAAATCGGGATTTCTACTAGGAGCTTAGAAGGCTACTATGATAATTGGGACATAACTTCGGTACAATGTAGGCTGAGTTGCCTAAGTTATTTTGTCATCTTCCCCCCAAGGTTAGGTAGATATCGTGATTATTTACCCGATCATCTGGTCGAGTAGGCTTTCAATGTTCAGAACCTAAACCTGCTGGGGATATTCAACTCAGATATGCGTTCAACTTGCGTAGCCCTTAGCGGTGGACACGGGGCTGTGTCAGTCAACATCTGGAATAGTACCTCTATAGCAGTAAGACGAAACCATATCAAAGTTCCCCGGAGGAAATATCATTGGCCACCTAATTGATCACCTCTTGTTTGCTCGTACAGAAGAACAAGGACACCGAGACATGTATGTGTCCTCGAAACAAAGCCTGTGTTTTGGCTGATTATCGAACAAGCTTGCTCAAGCCGAGATGATTTGACCGCCGCTACCTACGGATACTACACACGAACAGTACATACATACCGAGCGTCTTACAACCCAAAGTGGGTTTCTCTTGCTGATGATCTTCTCCCCCATCCATCGTCAGGCGGCGAAAGAGCAGAGCAGCCCCTCCCCCTCCAGCCAGCTTAGCCCAGCCCAGCCCATTCAAGCCAAGCCAAACCGGGCCAGGCCAGGCCAGGGCCAGTCCGTCTTAATAAACCTCCACCACCCAAAGACGACACCATCTAAACCTCACCTCGCCTCGTATCTTCTTATTCCGTCTCCTGCAATTTACTCTCTTCATGACTGTGGCGGACCTCACTCAGTGACGGAGCCCCCGTCTACCCGACAACCTCTCTTTTATCCTAACGCGACACTTGCCTCGTCCTCTGCTCCTCGTCAACCCCTCCTCGCTCGACGTATCCCCGCCTCCCAGCGACCGCTACAAATAAATCTACCTCGACCATGGCAGGCCCTGCCTCTCCCCAGGCCGAGGGTCCCACGTTTGCACCCCCTCCGCTGCCCGCGGGTTGGATTGCTCAGTGGGACGGCGCGAGCAAGAAATATTACTACGTTCAGCTTTCGACTGGTGTCTCTCAGTGGGAGATCCCTACTGAGCCGGTCAAGACGGGCAACACTCCCGCTCCGCAGAACGAGCATCCTTACGGCGCCCCTAAGCCTTCGGAACTCATCACTCATCCCGACGGATCGCAGACTGTGCGCCATGCGGATGGTACCATGGAGCCTATTATGCCAGATGGATCACGCGGTGTAGATGGTCCTTCGGGAGAACGGGGTCTCGGGGTACGTAATCCTGGAATAGTTTCAATCTTTCTGCGGCTTTCTAACAAATTTGTTTAACAGAGCATGGCTATGAACGCCCTGCTTAGTGGAAAGAACTCCGGTCATGGTGGTAGCAGCGGTGGTAATAGCTCTAGTCCATTGGGCAACCTCGGAGGCCTCGCAAACCAATTCCTCGGTGGTAACCATGGCGGTAACAACAGCGGAGGAAACAAGCCGTCAGGCTCGGGACTCGGTGGTCTTGCAAGCCAGTTTCTGGGCGGTAGCCACGGCGGCAACAACAGCGGCGGTAGTAGCGGAGACAAGCCTTCTGGTGCGGGAAAGCTCGTAGGACAGCTGGCCTCGAGCTTCATGAACTCGGCTTCTCAAGAGAAGCCCCCGGCTCCGCAGAACTACCACGGCAGCTCTAACCAGAACTCACAACACCAGCAGGGAGGGCTTGCTGGTCAATTTATGGGCGGTGTAGCGAACATGTTTGGCAAGCATAGCAACAGTGTAGGTCTCAGTCTGTGGTATAGCACACTTCGAACGAGACTAACAACGATTTGACAGGGACAGCAGAACTTTGGCTACCAGAATTCTGGACAGCAGGGTACTGGTACTTATTCTGGTGAAGCTCCCACGTATAAGCCAGCGGGCTCAGCTCCTTCGGCGCCTCCTGCTCCTGGGGCGCATTCTTACAGCTCGCCATCGCCAAGCCAACAACACGGCTCTCAACACCAATCCAACCAGAGCCAGCCTTTTAACTCGCAGCAACAGCAACCTGGTGGAAACCAGCAATATGGTGGCCAGCAACATTCTGGTTCGAACCAACAGTACGGCTCTCATCAGCAACAGCCAGGCCAGAACCCCTCCTTTGGAGCCCATCAACAGCAACCCGGCTCGCACCAGCAGTACGGTGCTAACCCTTTCGGCGGAAGCCCTCACGGGTCGCAGAACAACTCGTTCCCTCCACCGCCTCCTGGAGGTCCTCCTCAGCAAGGGCAGCAGGGACAGTATTTCCCTCCTCCTCCTGGACAGCAGTCGCAATATCAACCCTCCGGACAGGGCTTCCCTGATACTCAATCCCACGGTGGCCAGTTCGGTGGTCCGCCTGATCAACATGCCCAACAGTCTCAGGGCTATAGTGCACCACCGGTTCCCGGCAATCAGCAGTACCCCCCTCCTCCGCCTGGAGGACCTCCTGGAGGATACAACCCCTCGTACAATGGAGGACAGGGGAACCAGCGTTCTTTTGGTGGTCAGCCGCAATACAACTCTCATGCGCCTCCTATTCCCCACGGCAGTCACCCTCAACAGTACGGAGGGCCTTACTGAGGAACCATTCGTTACCGCACGGAAAAAAACACAACATTTATCACCTATGCCTGGGCTTGTCAATTGCAGCCTGATGTTCATTGGTTCGAGATCGCGAGATTATGCCAGACCGGCCATTCAAAGCCACTTCCTCTCGCTACGCATCTGACAATCGGATGTTCGATATGAAAGTGTTAGTCGACAAAGATGAACCGAAACGAGTATAGACGTCAAAGCTTTTTAGAGGGCTGACGAGCATGACGAGATGTCGGAGAAGAGTTACGAGCAATATGATCAACGTAGATAGTAGAATGCATTTTACCAGGGCCCCTTTTTATATATCTCGGGATTACGGTTACTAGAGCCGATGACGCCAATCACACCATTTTCTAGTTCTGTTTCTTGTCTGCACTATCAGCCGTAACGGCAATTGCTTGTAGCTTGGACGCGATGGACCTGGCCACGAACCAAGCTACTGCGGCGACGAGAACGATGTAGCCAGCGGTTGGAACAAGGGACCGAGGGACGACGTTGAACAAATAGGGGTCGAGAATCAGATCCACGAGCACAGGCGGAGGATCCTTCATAAGAGCCGCGTCGTCGGTGAAGTAGTCGGCAGAAGCCTTGATCTGTAGCAGAAGAAGCGAAGCCTTGCGCTCTCTCACCCCTTCTCGGGGCGACTCCTCGTGCAACTCTGCCTCTTGGTCCTGGCGCGAGTTGGCATAGCCCGCAAGTGATTGAACCAGCTCTGGAGTGCTCCATACGGTATCCAGCTCATATACATCAAGGATGAAACTGGTAGGTTGCTAGTAGAAACACATGCTGTTAGTCCTGTTTCCTAATCCGTCATTTGACAGCGACTTACAATGGCTGCCCAGCATACGCGAAACTCATATCGCTGCCCCGGATTCAGGCTGTCGAGCAACACCCACGTCGCAACGCCCGAGTCATAGTCCTTTGGCACAGAGGGGAACGCGCGGCTGAGGGTTGTCCTGATGGACGAGGCATTCGGCGTGAGCACAGGGAGCCTGAGGTCGGCGAGGGATGGTTTCTGTAACGGCATTGGGAGTAACGCTGGTGCTGTGAAGATTGTTTTTTCAACGTTGGCAGTTACTGAAGTGAGGAGAACGAGCAAGTAGGCCAGAATATAGGCAATTCGAAAATTTAGTAATGAAGCCATATTGGCGATATTTCAGTCTGGGCCAGTCGTCTCTGTTGGTTCTTGTAAGGCGTGAATGGATGAGATGAGGCATGTTGTCTAAGGCGTCACGTGTACTGAGTGCCCCGCTACCATCGACTACCTTTGTATAGAACATTGGGCTGATGAATCAAGCATCTTTGTATTCGTATCTAAAAACGCTGTGTCGAATGAGTACACTTAACTACTTATAAAAAGCCCCCAGTTTGATGCCACTACAGCGCATGCAACAACTGCGCTACAAATGATCTGTTTTCTGTCTGGACGGCATTCCAACCATCATCAATCATAAAGTCGAAGTCCTCAGCATAAACCATATAACGTTCGATTCTGCGAGAATAGCCTTGGCCCTCGAACAAGTTGGCTGAAGTCATGACACCGCAGACCCTTCTGTCTTTGTTATTTTGGCGACGTCGTCGCAGAATGAGTGCCCCTAGGAAAGGAGCCTGGGCGCCTGGGAGAAAGAATTCGGTAGCTCGCTTGTTCGTTAAATATATACTCTGCTCACGGCCGATACGGATTGGCTTGCCTGGGTCCCTTGTTATCTCGAAACGCTTGCCATATCGAAATAGCATCTGTGGCCCTGTTGTAGAAGTGTTGATTAAACATCGATCGCCAAGAAGATGGTCTTCGCTCTTGACAAGACCCTTGATTGAGGATGCGCCCGCGAACTTGTTGTGAAACTCGACATGATCTCGGAGCTGTACTAGCAGAAAATCGGAGTTATCAATCTGCCCAGTGACACGACCAAGCATGTTCCAATTATCGGTTGGTTGCAGACTTTGTGTTTGTTGGACAATTGGACGCAGGGCTAGCCGTTTCTCTCCATCCCTTTCGATCAAGATGCTAGCAGAGACTAGACGATAGGTTCTATGGTCGTCGTCGACTAATGCCATAATGCTGTTGTGCGCAAGCTTTGTTCTGCCTGAAACACTGTCCTTCTCTTCCGTGGTTACAAGCCTAGACCCAGTTGGATCCTAAATCTGAGTCTCATCACTCCCGGTCTCGGTATCGGAGTCGATTTGTTGGGCCACCGGTATCAGGGGCCCATGATGAAACATGATTCTGATGTGATCGACCGCTGGCACTTCCGCAAGATTACGCCGAAAATCATCTGCCCTGCCCCTGGGCATCTCGATCCATATTGTGTCCGCGAGCTTGGAAATCGCGATACATCGAGGAAACATCCCGGCCAACCTGAGCACCAGATCTCGTGGGGGAATCACCAGCGGATTTTGGGTTTCCTCAAGAAGACCGTCGAGCACTTCCCTCTCCAGCTGGATCCGATTATGGACAGTGTTCGGAATATGCCCTTGAAGTCGATGTTGAAACGTCCATAGTCCATTCTCGGGCAAGTATATGGCTAGTCTGCCGTCAACGGTAAAGGGCTTTTGGGTCCTGGGATGGGTCGAATGGAGCGCATTATCCTGGCATCCGAGAATAACAATGTGGTGTGGAATCAAGAGCGAAATCTTTTCAACTTTGTATAAAACACGCAAGTAAAATGCCTAGCGGTCGAGCCTGTCTATAAAGCGATGGAGGGTTCTGTCGTCCTTTGGACGACTAAGTGACTTGAGCCTGGGGTTCCAGATGAGGTCGGGCCTTGGGGGATTGTTGGGATCCATGATGGCAAGAGTTTGTGGTAGAAGCGAGTGAAGAGTAGTAGTAGAAGAAGAAGCTTGATAATTCGTGTTTGGTTTGGGACTTATAATATGAACCAAGTTGGATGAGAGCTGTTTGACGAATGCAGATGGATGAAGAGAAGAAACTTGGACACAGTTGGACACAGGTTGACACTCTTATCAATGTTACATCTGAGAAGGAGACTTCCAGAATGACCGTCAGGATCAGACGGTATGTGCGTAAGAATGACGAGAGACAGGAGGCTAATAGGAGCAGGCTTGCCTCGATGGATCCTGGAACAGTGGCATGAGGAAACCACAATCCTGCTTGTAAGTCTTGAACCGAAGTAAAACATTGGAGCTTCTACAAGCACGACTGCCCTGATAGTCGAGTCTAAAGAATAAGAGTTAGGTGAGGTAAGTACGAAGTAGGTAAAGTGATCATTGACAGAAACAGCAGACAATGGAGGTTTCTCTGTTCATGTGTAATATAATGTAGTGAATTCTGGTCTCGAATATTGCAAGAGTTCTCTAGGTAGGTACTCTTAGATTCCAAGATATGAACGTTTAATGTCAAAAACCGATGCCCGTAGCTCACTCTCAGTGAGTGAGGCAGAGTCAGCACCTTGAAAAATAATGTTTCAAATGGATCTATGAAAGTCCCCTACTTTCTCTATCCCTACAGGGCATCAGGTAATTCTGTCTCATAGGACCGTGCAAACGGCATGTCTTGGAAGCTTGGGCCTCGAAAGATCTAACATATAACCTTGGCCAGCAATGGAATCCATAAACTGCTGTCAGGATGACGGATAGCAACAGCTTTGACAACTTCGAGCTAGTACTAGCTCTATCATGACTTGTCTTTAAACAGAAGAGTCCTCATGTCTTGGTAGAACACGAGGGGCATGGAAAACCCACGAGGTGTGAAGCCAGGGTAACGGTACGTACATGTAATAGGTAGGCAGGGATCCATGTAAACAGTGGCAGGGCTATTAGTGGCCGGTACATGTTGTGGGAACAAGCAAAAAAATAAAATAAAAAAATATAGTATTTGAAATCAAAATAACGAGAACAAGCACAGCTGTTTTTCAACTTTTCTCCTTTAGTACTCAAGTGCCCTGCATGTGCTGTAAGAGAAGCTGTTATTACTACAATAGAAATGACTTGAAAGTCTAAAGTCATAATAAAAAAGAGGCGAAATTTGACAACTTCAGCAGAGATGAGTGTCGTCCGACAGAGATAAATAATAAACATGGACCCATGATGGATCGTCGTCTACCTGGTAATAGAGAGACACCATCTAGCTGTTATCTCAAGTACCCTGGCTTAGGCTACCATATTACCACCCACTGATGTCTCTCAGATATCATGCTAACACTGGCCATGGTAATTTGCCGTATCAACTGTTAAGTCGTTGCATTTATTCTGAGCGGTGAAGAGAAAGAGCACTCACAGAGCGTTAGGAGGCAATCTAGCTGGTCTCTAGCAGGCCCATGGCCCAGTAAAGCCCTGGCCCCTGGGCGCTGGCAGCCACTGGAGCCAACAGGCGTCGGCAGCGAAAAACGCCAGCAGGGCGTTGCAGGACGCGCTTGCCCCTTTCCAGGCACGCCTCGAATTGGAATCATATCAACAAATCCACAGGCACGGGCAGCCCAACCTATCCAATCCAATCCCAGGGCAGCAAAGCCTCCCCTGTCTGCCAAATTTCCCCCACCTTAGTCACCTATTTTCTCCCGTCCCTCCGCTAACTTATCACCAAACTAAACATTCGCCCTCGTCTCGCCTCGCTCCGCTCCGCTCACTCATCTTCTCCTCTCCCCGTCTCCCAGAGTCTCCGTTGTAAAAGCCTTGTCTGGCCTGTTCTTTTTTGTCGTCCTCTTTCTCGCGCTTCTGTCCCGTCCCTCTTCTTCGCTTTTGCATCGACTTCCTCCATTTGTATTGTAACCACTATCATCTGCAATCATGCGTGAGGTCATTAGCATCAACGGTAAGCTATCCCTTTCTCTGCTTTCACCGCATCCCCCTTTCGTCTCGTGCTAACTGAGCCACTCTAGTCGGCCAGGCTGGTTGCCAAATCGCCAACTCCTGCTGGGAGGTGAGTCTATCCTTTGTCTGGCTGGGTTGATTTTGCTTCATACTGACTCTTTTCTGTCTAGCTCTACTGCCTCGAGCACGGTATCCAGGTACACAAAGACCCCTCGATTTGTTGACAAACATCACGTCGACCACATACTAACCCATCTCTAGCCCGATGGTTACCTCACCGAGGAGCGCAAGGCTCAGGACCCTGATCAAGGCTTCAGCACTTTCTTCTCCGAGACTGGTATGAATTTGGCCTCGAATCCTGTCGCCTTTCACCTCCCCCTCTAACACCCCCATTCCAGGCCAGGGCAAGTATGTCCCCCGCGCCATCTACTGCGACTTGGAGCCCAATGTTGTCGACGAGGTCCGCACCGGTGCCTACCGAAACCTTTTCCACCCCGAGATGATGATCACCGGCAAGGAGGATGCTTCCAACAACTACGCCCGTGGTCACTACACCGTCGGAAAGGAACTCATCGATGGCGTCCTCGACAAGATCCGTCGTGTCGCCGACAACTGTGTTGGTCTTCAGGGCTTCCTCGTTTTCCACTCCTTCGGTGGTGGTACCGGTTCTGGTTTCGGTGCCCTCCTTATGGAGCGCCTCTCCGTCGACTACGGCAAGAAGAGCAAGCTCGAATTCTGTGTTTATCCCGCTCCTCAGACCGCCACCTCCGTTGTTGAGCCCTACAACTCCATCCTCACCACACACACCACCCTTGAGCACTCCGACTGCTCCTTCATGGTCGACAACGAGGCCATCTACGACATCTGCCGCCGAAACCTCGGTCTTGAGCGCCCCAACTACGAGAACCTGAACCGCCTCATTGCTCAGGGTAGGTTCCAGCAATTACTAACATGATGAGTACTAGTTGGCTAACAAGATGTAGTCGTCTCTTCCATCACCGCCTCGCTCCGATTCGACGGCTCCCTTAACGTCGACCTGAACGAGTTCCAGACCAACCTGGTCCCCTACCCCCGAATCCACTTCCCTCTTGTCGCCTACTCCCCCGTTGTTTCCGCCGCCAAGGCTGCCCACGAGGCCAACTCTGTCCAGGAGATGACCATGTCTTGCTTCGAGCCCAACAACCAGATGGTCAAGTGTGACCCCCGCCACGGCAAGTACATGGCCACCTGCCTGCTGTACCGCGGAGACGTTGTCCCCAAGGACGCCCACGCCGCCGTTGCCACCCTCAAGACCAAGCGAACCATCCAGTTCGTCGACTGGTGCCCTACCGGTTTCAAGCTCGGTATCTGCTACCAGGCTCCCGAGAACGTTCCCAACGGCGACCTCGCCAAGGTCAGCCGCGCTGTGTAAGTCAAACCTAGATCTGCTGCAAATGAACGATGTCTAATATGAAATAGCTGCATGCTCTCCAACACAACCGCCATCGCCGAGGCCTGGTCGTCCCTGTCACTCAAGTTCGATCTCATGCACTCCAAGCGTGCCTTCGTCCACTGGTACGTTGGTGAGGGTATGGAGGAGGGTGAGTTCTCTGAGGCTCGTGAGGATCTTGCTGCCCTCGAGCGCGACTACGAGGAGGTCGCTACCGACTCGATGGGCGAGGAGGATCTCGAGGCCGAGTACTAAGCGGCTGCGGACGGGATGCAATGACTGGATTACCGGTTTACAGCCAGTTTTAGCATGTCACCTATAGAGAGGTGTATTTTCTTATTTTCACAAGGGTCAAGCCAAAACGAGTTTTAATGTCAAAAGACCAAACATGTACATGAGCTCAGTCATTGGCATTGTGTGAGACAGTAGTTGCAAGAGTATTGTAATTGTAATAATGCAAAGGTACCTCTCTTTACATTGGTTGCATGTGCTTAATTGGAATGGCTTGAGATGCTTTTAGAATAAGTTGGAAATGCGGGGAAAGCTGGGGTTTAGAAATGGAAGCTGGCAATGTACTAATTCAAGCTGTACCTGTAACTGTATCGGTACTGTAAACTGCCTATACCGAGCTGCGTCGTCTGTGAGGTGGTACCTACCGAAGCTCGGCCCATGTTGGAGCCGATACTACGCGGGCGGATTGGCATACTTAGACCTGGTCTAGCTCGCTACTTATCCTCCTCCAATTCAACCCGCATCACTCCTCCAGCATCAACCGACCAACCTGTAAATCATGAGTCTTTTGCGATCCAGCTTATGCAGGGCTTGCCGGCGCTCGCAGCAGCTCCGCTGGCACAGGGGCTTTGCGACAGCTAACGGCGCATCGTACGACAACCGGGTTAAGCTGGTTGAGGTTGGACCTCGCGATGGCCTCCAAAACGAGAAGAAGACGATTCCGCTGGCGACAAAGATTGAGCTCATTGAGCGGTTAGCTGGAACTGGTGTCTCTACCATCGAGGCAGGTTCCTTTGTTGCTCCAAAATGGGTTCCTCAGGTGAGTTGCTTGCTTATGCTGGAAGCTATAACGTCGCATCCACTAACAGGCGCTTCAACTACAGATGGCCAACTCTAGCGAGATTCTTGAGCATCTCCTCCAAAACAAAGTATCCTCTCCGGCTCCGATCTCGTATTCCTTCCTTGCCCCCAATATCAAGGGCTTGCAAAACGCCGCCAACATCCTTGGTGCCAACGCGGGCAAGTTCGCAACGCAACAGGAGCCTGCAGTTGGAGCTGAGGCTGCCTCCAAGCCATCCGTAGAAGTAGCCGTTTTTGCTGCTGCTACCGAGAGCTTCTCCCAGAAGAACCTCAACTGTGATATCAAGACGTCGTTGGAGCGTTTCAAGGAGGTGATCCAGGAGTCCAAGGCCATGGGCCTCCGGGTGAGAGCCTACATCTCCGTGGTCCTGGGATGTCCCTTTGAGGGTTTCGACGTGGATCCTCACAAAGTAGCGGAGATTGCCACAGATCTTCTAGAGTCGGGAGCGGATGAGATCTCGCTCGGTGACACCACGGGGATGGGCACAGCGCCTCGAACGGGAGCTCTCCTCAAGTGCATGTCGGCGGCAGGTATCCGAACCGAGGATATTGCCATGCACTTTCACGATACCTATGGTCAAGCTTTGGTCAACACTGCTGTGTCGCTGGAGCATGGTATCCGGACGTTTGATAGCAGCGTTGGCGGTCTAGGCGGCTGCCCTTACAGCCCCGGCGCCACGGGCAACGTTGCGACGGAGAATATGGTTTACTTTATGGAAACTCTAGGTATGGATACGGGTATCAACCTGGATGCTATGTCGGATATCGGAGCTTGGATCACGCAGGAGTTGGGCAAGGCGAATGAGAGCACGGTAGGAAAGGCGGTTATTGGAGCTCGAGCTCGAGCTACAGCTGAGGCAGCTCAGGCAGCTTAGGGAGCTTGATTGTAGTTGCTGAGGCTAAAGCCTACAAATATGTCACAAACCTGTAAATTCGAAATAAACAACACTAGTCTATGAAATAAGGCACCTTAGACTGACAACTTACTCAAGTAGTACTTGTATATATGTCATGTGATGTCACTGATGGTGTTGAACCGCTCCCGTCACCGTACTTAAGTGGAGGTGAGTTTATCGGCCGTGCGTCTTTGGGCTGGCGCAGGGTCCCCACTTTGGTGAAGCAAGCTTAACCTCCTCCAACCTCTCGAGGCCTTCTTCCAACTTCATTCCCCAAGCTTTCGCGACCGGCTCCTCTCGTCCTTCTCCTCATTTCGCCTCGCCCTTCTTCCGCCTTTCTCCCGATATATCGCTCAATATGGCGGACCCTCGCGAGTCGTCGTCGTACTCGGTCATCCCCAGAATCCGTTACAACACCGTCGGAGGCGTCAACGGTCCCCTCGTCATCCTCGACAATGTACGTCGTCATTCACCACACGTCGAGTCGGCTTGAGCTGACAACAGCAGGTCAAATTCCCGCGATACAACGAGATCGTGACTCTCACCCTTCCCGATGGCACTGAGCGCTCGGGTCAGGTTCTGGAAGCTCGAGGTTAGTACAGCTACTAGTCTCCCCGAGGCGATGACGCGGAATATGCTGACATGGACTTGTAGGCGACCGAGCTGTCGTTCAGGTACTTTTATCAGATACGATGCGATGTGACACGGCGGTTGACGAGTACATAGGTTTTCGAGGGTACTTCCGGTATCGATGTCAAGAAGGTAGGCGGTGTTGCCAGCTATAGTGGCGGAAATATCGAGCTAATACAATTATAGACCAAAGTCGAGTTCACCGGCCAGAGTTTGAAGATTGGTGTGTCTGAGGACATGCTTGGTCGTATCTTCGATGGATCTGGACGAGCTATTGATAAGGGACCCAAGGTGTTGGCTGAGGATTACCTCGACATCAACGGTTCTCCCATCAACCCCTACTCTCGTGTAAGGCTACCTTTCGCGCGCGCGCCTGCGACTTTATCTGACATGGACTAGGAATACCCCGAAGAGATGATCTCGACAGGTATCTCTGCTATCGACACCATGAACTCTATTGCCCGAGGACAAAAGATCCCCATCTTCTCTGCCTCCGGTCTTCCTCACAACGAAATCGCCGCCCAGATTTGCCGACAAGCTGGTCTCGTCCAGAAGCAGGGCATTACTAACAAGGGCGTTCACGACGGCCATGAGGAGAACTTCTCCATCGTCTTCGGTGCTATGGGTGTCAACTTGGAAACCGCCCGTTTCTTCACGCGCGATTTCGAGGAGAACGGTAGTCTGGAGCGTACCACTCTTTTCCTCAACCTTGCCAACGATCCTACGTAAGCATCAAGCTATATAATTGCTGAGAGATGAAGTGCTGACTTTCGCCCAGTATCGAGCGTATTATTACTCCTCGTCTCGCTCTTACCACTGCCGAATACTACGCCTACCAGCTCGAGAAGCACGTCCTGGTTATTCTTACCGATCTTTCTGCTTACTGCGATGCCCTTCGAGAAGTTTCAGCTGCCCGAGAAGAAGTGCCCGGTCGACGTGGTTACCCCGGTTACATGTACACTGATTTGTCCACCATTTACGAACGAGCCGGTCGTGTCGAGGGTCGCAACGGTTCCATTACTCAGATTCCTATTCTGACTATGCCCAACGACGATATCACTCACCCTATTCCCGATTTGACTGGTTACATTACCGAGGGTCAGGTGTTTATCGACCGAGCTTTGGACAACCGTGGTATCTACCCTCCCATCAACGTGCTGCCTTCTCTGTCCCGTCTGATGAAGTCTGCCATTGGTGAGGGTATGACCCGCAAGGATCACGGTGATGTCTCCAACCAGCTGTACGCCAAGTACGCCATCGGTCGTGATGCCGCAGCCATGAAGGCTGTCGTTGGTGAGGAGGCTCTGTCTGCTGAAGACAAGCTGTCTCTTGAGTTCCTGGAGAAGTTCGAGCGCCAGTTCATTAGCCAGGGCCAGTACGAGTCTCGATCCATCTTCGAGTCTCTTGACCTTGCATGGAGCCTGCTCCGCATCTACCCCAAGGAGCTTCTCAACCGTATCCCCGCCAAGGTTCTCAACGAGTTCTACCAGCGAGCCGCCAAGGAGTCCAAGGCCAAGGGCAAGGCCAGGGCAGAGACCGAGGCTCGAGACCAGCAGCAGACGGAAGAGAACCTTATTGATGCATGAGGGGACAACTTGTCAGCATTTCGATAGAGATTAGTATAATGAGCGCGCAAGACCGATGGAGGAGAGAGAGCAACTTGTTTTGAGTGGATCGTTTACATCCTGTCTTTGAAAGGAGCCGTAGAGCAAGAGTAGGTATGTTGATGGACATAGGGGGCGAGTTAATGCAATTCAATCAATCCTGTACCTGACCTGGTGTTGTAATCATGATGAGTACAGTAGAAGCACGTAAGTTACCATGATGGGAGGGCTCAAGGTGGCTGTCATGGCTCCTCTGCATGTCTTGAGGGACCAATGACGGGGTCGAATACGTGGAAAGTGGACCTACAGTGTTGAGAAATCATACTACGCACATTGCCGTCCAATTTTTGAGAATTGACATTGGACTTTCTGAGAAGAGGCAACAAGCTAGAAAGGTTCCAGAAATCGCTTTCTTGACACAAGATATTTTGTTTTTATAGACGTCGACATGGAGGAAGACAGACGACTGACCGATCTCGGCACAGCAGCCGATATCGAAGAAGCCCAGCTCGCTCAGGCCAGCCCATCCCCCGCCATCGAGACTGAGACGGAACCAGCATCACAGAATGGAGCAACACCGCTGAAGCAACCAAAGAAGAGATTCGTAGGAAGAAGGGCTGCTTCTGAAGCGGCAGCAAAGAATGGAGGAGCAGGGGCATCAGGCGAGAGCGGTGCTGTTCAGAGTATGTTGAAATTCCTCCATGATGAATTGAAAATCATGAGCAAAGAGATGCTCATGCTATATAGCTGCCAAACCCCGAAGAGCACCTAGACTTCTGAACCAAGTCCCCAAGGAGATCCTTGAAGACCATGATCTCAAGGCGGCGATTGCGCTGCTACCCGCCAACTACAACTTTGAGATCCCCAAGACGATTCATCGCATCCGGACCTCAGACTCCAAGAGAGTTGCGCTGCAGATGCCCGAGGGCCTTCTTCTCTTTGCGACCACCATCTCCGATATCCTGACGCAGTTCTGCCCTGGTATTGAGACGCTCATTATGGGCGATGTGACCTACGGAGCGTGCTGTATCGACGACTACACTGCGCGGGCTCTTGGTTGTGACTTGCTTGTGCACTATGCGCACAGCTGCCTCATACCCGTCGATGTTACCACCATCAAGACTCTCTACGTCTTTGTCGACATTAGTATCGACTCGACTCATCTCTTGGCATCGCTAGAGCGTAACTTTGCCAGCGGCAAGACCATCGCTGTTGTCGGCACCATCCAGTTCAACGCCACTATTCACGGCGTCAAGAGCAGTCTCGAGCGCGGTGGTTTCCGCGTGTTGGTTCCTCAGATTGCACCCTTGAGTAAGGGAGAGATTCTGGGCTGTACTTCCCCGCGTCTTAAGGAGGATGATCAGATCGACCTGATACTCTACCTGGGTGACGGTCGCTTCCACCTCGAAAGCATCATGATTCACAATCCCTCTATTCCAGCCTACCGTTACGACCCTTACTCTCGCAAGCTCACACGCGAGACGTACGGCCATGAGGAGATGCAGTCCCTTCGACGAACTGCCATCCAAAGCGCCCGCACTGCACGTAAATGGGGCTTAATTCTCGGCGCCCTTGGCCGTCAGGGCAACCCGCACACGCTGGGACTCATCGAGAAGGAGCTCAAGGCGCGGGGAATTCCCGTGGTGCATCTGTTGTTGAGCGAGATCTTTCCAGGCAAGCTTGCGCTCATGTCAGACGTTGAGTGCTGGGTGCAGGTGGCGTGCCCACGACTGAGCATCGATTGGGGATACGCATTCCCAAGGCCGCTGCTGACACCGTACGAGGCGCTGGTTGCGTTGGGAGAGAGGCAGGACTGGGGTGAGGGAGTGTATCCGATGGATTATTATGGTAAAGAAGGACTAGGGAGGACGAGGCCTTTGCAGGTTGAATCTGGATAGGGGGTAAAATCACGAATAAAAAGAAACGAGATATGATTGTCATGATGATTGAGTTTGATCAAGTGTTATACGCATTATATGATTGCCTTGACGGGAGCGTCGAGTCAAATCGGGCCTGATGGATTTCCCGCTTTGTCTATGGGATCTTGAGTGTCTTCTTTACTCAACAATACTGACCAGAGCTTTCATGCCGGTCAATATCGCGCTGTCATTTGTTGGCTCAACGAGTCGTTTATCCAACGACTGCAATTTTCAACTCCCATGATCCAAGCATGTATTCTTCTGCATTTCAACTGGCAGCCAAGCAATGGCATTGAAGGCGGGATATGGAGACTGATATGGGAATCTCGAGGGTATACTCCGAAGAAGCCTGAATATGATGGATAAGATTTGAGGCTCATCCAGCTGATTTGAGTTTCATTCAGCTCGACTCGGCCCAGGTAGATAAGCGGATAAGATGTAATGTATAAACCGTAGATGTGATGGGAGTAGATCTTCATGGCGCATTGGCGGTTCCAACAGGCTCCGGTCTGTTGGAGAACATGAGCTTGTACTTGACAATCTCCACCACCTCGAGATTCTCGCCCTGTTCTTCCGAGACCCCCCCAGAGCCAGTGATGGTCTTGTTCTCTCTTTTTCGCACTACAGCCATGGCTTTCGGCAGCTTCTTGACTTCACCAGTGAGACGCTGGTGTTGTCCAACGTAAAGATGAACCCGCTTCATCCAGGCTGAGCCTTCAGCGTCTGGATTATAATCTGGAAAGTCGAGTCTCCCCACATCGACGCCGCCTAGAGCCTCGCCGTTGGCGTCTTGGGGTAAGTTGACGGTGCCTTGAAGCTCAAGGAGAGCGAGCCCTGAAGGTGTTTGTAAGAGCTGGGGTATGGGGCTGGAGGAGGCGGCATTTTTGTTAGGAGGATAGAGCTTGGCTGAGGCCATGATGGCTATGAGTTTGATATGAATAACACTCAAGTGTAGCTCTGCAAGAGAGCCCTACAAAGCATCTATCATGAGAATAGGTACGTACCGACGCGCGCTACGTGCGAATGTGAAAGATTAACCACTCAAGCACAGTGTGGAGCTTTTTCGCTTTAGGGTCTCTGCAACCTCAGCTTCAGCGGGCCGATGGTCAAGGGAAGAGGAAATTCTTTTCCCCGAAGCTAGAAAAAAAGCCCTGAGCGCCTATTGGCCAGCGAATTTCAACCTGTCGTGGAGAGCCCTAGCGACACGCACTTTCCACTTTCTCGATTTCGCTTGAAATTTACAACCTCCAACCATCCTCATACTAACTTCACAGGCAGGCCAGGTCAAGTAAACTTGCACCACCACAAACTGGCAAAATGAAGGTACGACAACAAATCCATTGATACGAGTCTGCGAGAAAGAAAGAAAGAAAGAAAGAAAGGGAGAGACGAAGCATCTGTTATTCGGAGTGAAATTGTTCTCCTGTCGTCTGGTCTTGCTGCCCTTCAGCTCTCAGCTCGTCGCTCTCAAACACAAAGTAAACATTTTGCTGACATTTTTCTCTCCAACAGTTGAACATCAGCTACCCTGCCAATGGCAGCCAGAAGCTCATCGACATTGAGGATGAGCGCAAGCTCCGTGTCTTCATGGAGAAGCGCGTACGTCGAATCCCACCCCCCTTCGTCGAACACAATCCGCCTCCGACAACATTGTGCTAACTCTTTGTCTGATAGATGGGCGCTGAGGTTCCCGGTGACTCCATCGGCGATGAGTTCAAGGGCTACATCTTCCGCATCACTGGTGGAAACGACAAGCAGGGTTTCCCCATGAAGCAGGGTGTCATGCACCCTACCCGTGTCCGCCTCCTCCTCTCCGAGGGCCACTCCTGCTACCGCCCCCGACGCGCCGGTGAGCGTAAGCGAAAGTCCGTCCGTGGCTGCATCGTCGGCATGGACCTCTCCGTCCTCGCCCTCAGCATCGTCAAGCAGGGCGAGGCTGACATCCCCGGCCTCACCGACGTCGTCCACCCCAAGCGCCTCGGTCCCAAGCGCGCCACCAAGATCCGCAAGTTCTTCGGCCTCACCAAGGATGACGATGTATGTCTCTCCCTACGCCCATACTCGATCATCGCCTACCCGGAGTTGCAGTGGAGAAGCTGGCAGTCTGGGTAGAGTGTGAGAGGACCCCTTCGTCCTGCCCTCCGCTCCACCATGAGGGAAAAGGGCAAGGGGTAGCGAGTTGAAGCAAAAATATCTCCCAAAAAACCGTTGAAGAAGACTAATACTCATGCGCAACCTAGGTCCGCAAGTACGTTATCCGACGAGAGGTCCAGCCCAAGGGTGAGGGCAAGACTCCTTACACCAAGGCTCCCCGCATCCAGAGGCTGGTCACCCCCCAGCGTCTCCAGCACAAGCGCCACCGTGCCGCCCTCAAGCGGCGCCAGGCTGAGAAGGTCAAGGACGAGGCCGTAAGTTATCCACGCCCAGATCAACCGAGAAACACTTCTAACACTATGTCTCAGAACGAGTACGCCCAGATCTTGGCCAAGCGTGTGGCCGAGGCCAAGGCTTCCAAGGCCGATGCCCGCAAGCGACGAGCTAGCTCTATGCGCAAGTAAGGTTCTGGCGTTTAATGAAAAAAAGGGGAATCATACCTTGGTCTTGTGGTTTGCATGCATTGGGAGTGAGGATTCTCTATAGGGCTTGATTTGAGCCAATCACGAATGTATTAGAGGCATTTCGGAAAATGAATCTGCATTGATGCGCTCGTGCCATACGCCAGTCAATCTGCGCATACCTCCCTGACCTGCTTTGCTGTGACTTGTAGAGATGTATCTTGATAGCCTGCGAAGGTTACGAAGCCATAAGAATTGGTGTGAAGCATTCGCCTATACCTAAGCACCTGAACCAGTCCAGGTATACCTTACTTAATAGCTCATCATTGGCAAATATTCACTATGCATAAAAGCCCATACGATTCTTCGCTACTCGTGAATTTGCTAGAGGCGATTAACTTGTGATATACATGCAATGCCACTCATCCTCCACTTCCTCTACGCTATCTGTCTTCCAAGCCCGTAGCTAGAGGAGACCTGCACTTCTCCCAAAGCCTAGAAACCTTGAATGAGGACGCGATGTAAACTGCTCCAGCAAACGCACTGTGGGGTCTGTGTACCACCAATGCTAATAGAAAAACAATCCCCAGAATCATAAAGCATCAACGATCTTTTCCCCTTCTATAATCCATCCTCCCACACGCCGGTAATGCATAGGCCAACGGGATTACGCGAAGCCAAAGTATTCGCTTCCTGCTGTGATGGCCTTCATAATTTGAGAGCGCAGCTGGTCGTAGCTCTCGTACTCAGGGAGGTCAAGTTCTAGAATCTGTTAGCTAGTCATTCAGCTTAATGTCATTAGGTTGTACTTACGGTTGAAGCAGGTATGCGAGGAAGGCAGGCGATCCTTGTTGCCATAATCGCGATGGATGTTGAATCGATTGATACCATTCATACCCTCAAGCTCCTTGAACCCATTAAGAGGAACCTTACTGGTTCCTGTGACGAACTGGAGCAGTTTTGCGCGTTCTTCCTTGTCAAAGGATCGAAGAGCTCGCCAGAACCACTGAATCTGTTGCGATGATGGAGTGTAGTTGTGATATTCTGTGTTGCTCTTCCAGTCGTCAACATCAATGTCAGGTAGACCAGAGATCAAAAGCTCCAGCTCCTGTTCATTGAAGATAGAAATCAACTCTGCTGGGATGATCTCGTGGAAGCCTACCAAAGTTAGTAGTTGAGTTGACATATCATAAATGGAGTGCTTACCTTTAAGGAAGTTCGCCATCTGCTCCTTGACTGACGAGAGCAGCTTGTGTTCAACCACGAGGCGGACATAATCGTGCTTGTTCTCTTCAGTAACAGCAATTTCTCGGCCGTTGGGAATGAGATCTACGACGTTGGTAACACCAAACTCATCATCCTCGACCGAGAATGTTTCGGTGATGATGTCGGTGATGTCGTTGTCCAACATCCAGCACAAGGACTTGTAGTAGTCGGGATCGAATGATTCCATGTCCTTGACAGAGACAGATTTGCCAAGAATACGCTTGTAGACGGCACGACTAAAGTAGCAGTCAAGAACGCGGCCTTCATACAACGCTTTGCCAATGATACGACCGATGAACTTGAAGAACATGAGATGCTCATCGTTGATACCGCTGAGCTTGTTTGGATGGAAAGTAGTTCGGTCGGAGGAAACAGGGATGAAGAGGACATAGTTGGGGTCAAACATCTGCCGAGAGAGAACCTGGAACCACTCGCGAGTGACACCACCTGCATCGACACCTTCTTCCCCATGGAATCGGATATTGAGCTTTCCAAACTTCATCTCGTCGCCGGATTTGAAGTACAAGGACTTGAACGAATCGTGGAAGACATGTTCGCGGCGAACAGAGAGTTGCAGAGGGGGGTAGGATGGTCGGCTCTGGTTGTTGCTAGATCGCGAATGAACGCTACGGTTGAAGTAATTGCGCTTGTTGTCAAACTCCAGCACCTTGGGGTTCTTGACAAGGAGGGCGAACGTGCCTGACATGAGCTTGGGGTTGTTTCTGACAAGCTCATTCAAAATACGTCGATGGTCTTCGGTGAAGCTGAAGAAGAGACTAGCCGTACGAGACTCCGGAGGTGGGCTCGACAGCACCATTTCCTTTTGCTGGGAAGGGTCATCGTTGGTAGTTGTGTTTTTGCAAACCACCATGAGGGACTCAATCAATGGTAGCAAAATTGTTGCCACGTTGAGCATGTTCTCTCGTTGACGGATGGCGCTGAGACAAGCGCTCAACTTTTCCCACATAGCCGAGAATGTTGAGTTGTGGTAAAGAGAGGTGACCAGATCGTGTCTCTCATCATTGTTCTTGTCGGACTCAGCCTCGTCGCCCTTCTTTTTGTTATCAAATAGGTGGTCCAATGCCGTCAAAACACGAAGAAGCTTGTTTTGTTCGGAAGCTCCTGGTGAGAATTTGGCCAGCGCAACACCTTGGATCTCGGTGCCTGAAGTTGCGTTTTCAATATGCGGCAGAAGATCATCTAAATCAGCCACGATGTTTTCACTCAAGAGTCTAGCCTGATGAACAAGCTCCTGGCCGAATGTTGCCTTGGCCTCTGGAATAGCGGACAGGTTTTTGATGGTCGAGATAGTGTTCTGGAAGGTCTTGGAGCTACACTCTCGAGCTACAAAGATCCTTACGGCAAGTGTCAAGTTCTGGGCGGGAATGATTGGCGGTTGAAGTTGTCGAATCTTCTTCTGGGCCGCATCTCTCTTCGCTTGTTTCTTGGCAGCGTCATCAGCAACAGTATCCTTTGTGGCCTCATCTTGGACAGCGCTAGACTCATTCGTTTTGCTTGTCTCAGCTTCACCGGTGCTTGATGGTTGTCCCGCTGGCTTCTCAGTTGCAGCCAACTCTTCTTCTGGTTTGGCATCAATGGCTTTGAGTTCGTCTTCAGCTTCCTTGCGACGTCGTTCGAGATGTAGAAGAGGTAGAGTGACTCGGTTCAGCAAATCGGCCAAGTGAGTCATGACCACAGAGCTTTCCATGACCAGATCGCGATCAAGGAGAGATAAGAGAGAATTGATGGCATACTTGTGAGACTTAGAGTCCTTGCCCTTTCCTTTGCGGCTTAGCGAGCGCTTAAGAGTTGAGCCGACGGCCTCATGCTCAGTCAAGAAGAGCCAAGGAATCTGAGTGTTCTTGGTAGATAGCTCCACCAACAAATCCAGACATTGCTGCACGATCAAGAGGGGCGAGGTTTCCGAGTTTGTTTGCGTCGTGTGTCCAGCAGTCAAACCGGTCAGGCTTCTCTTGAGAGTCTGGGGGTTCTTCTGCTCAGAATCCTTGTCCTTGTCCTTGGGTCTTCGTGCCTTCAAGGAGAGCTGACCGAAGCTGCGTTCGACTGCGCCCATATCTGTGCTACCATCCTGCAAGATCTGGAGGAGAGTGCTAATCACCTCAAGTCGAGTTTGCTTGTTTTCGCACACATCAGCGAAGACGTTGAACAGATGGTTCCGAATAGATCCCTGCTGAGCAATGAACATCAGGCGCAGCAGCGTGGCGACGCCGGCCTTGTCAAGCATCTGAACAACCGTTCGGCGCTGGACCTTTGTTCCCGCTTGAGGTCCTGGTGGTACAGGTTGGCGAGCAGTGTTGACTACTGGTGGACTGCGACCGGTAATCACAGAGTGTACATTGCTATGCTGAGTCAATGCTCGAGCCTGTGCCGCCATTTCAGGAGTAAGTTGGTCCATCAATTCTTCGCCTTGGTCCATGAGAACTTGCTCTCGGAGTTCAGGGGGGAATGTGAGAAGGATGCTTGCAGTGTCCATTTCCGGCACAGCAGCTTGACCGGTAGTAGCGGATGCCTGACGAGTTGTTTCCTCGCGGGCCCGGCGCCGCTGCTCTTGACGCTCCTGCTGAGCAATTTCCATACGCAACTCTTCTGGAAGAGCATCCAGGAATTCTTGGAAGACTTCTGTCGATTCCCCCGTTGTTGCCTCCTCTCGTGCCTGGGACCTTCTGGTGCTGATAGTTTGAGCAATGACCTCCTCTCGGAACTCCTCAGGTAAAGCTGCGAGATAGTCAGGGTCAATGCCTAGTTCAGTAACATCAACCTCTTCGCCTCTAATCGTAGTCATAACGCGGGGTTCATTGCCTGTGGTTTGAGCCTGCCCGTCAGAGCGTGCCGGACGAGTTTGCTCCGTTGGTTCAACGCCTTCCATTGCACTTCCGTCTCCTTGAGACTCAGCAGCAGATTGGGTAGCGGCAGCGGCCTCAGATGCAGCTCGCTCGGCAGCTTCGCGAGCCTCGGCTTCTCGCTTCTCCCTCTCGGCCTTCTCTTCAGCTTCTTTAGCTTCGCGGATCAAACGCTGCTCTTCTTCACGCTTCTTGCGTGCCTCCTCCTCGCGCTTCTGCTGTTCAGCCTCTTCAGCCTTGAGCTTCCTTTCCAACTCCATTGCAGCTGGTGTAAGCTTGGCTACGATGATATTCTGAAGCTTGGAAGATTCTGTCGCTTGGCTGGAGCCAAATATCATCCTAGCTTCCTCTTGGTACCGATCTGCCGTACCTTCAAGGACAAAGGACACAGCTTGAGATGGGTCTTGAGTCATTCCCTCACGCCTTTGATCGGTACGAGAGCTGCGAATAGGGCCAAGCTCTCTAGCTTCACGAGGGATTCCAGGACCGCTGATCTGCAGATGGAAAGCATGCTGTCCATGTCTTCCCATGATGGGGAGAAACTCCATAAGCTCTCCGAGGAAGCCCATAGGTCCCTCGATGGCATGTCGTCCGCCTGGGCCAAGAATAGCTTCAGGAATCCGCAGGCCAATGGATTGAGGATGGCCAGGGCGCTGAGGATTCTCACGGCTTTGTTCACCCCGTCGTAGGAGTGGATTGGCACCATCATCTGAGTTTGGCTGGCCTCCTCCAGAACGATGATTACGGGAAAAGAAGTTGCGGAAATCGCCAACAGCGTCTCGGTTGGAACCGACAATGATCCCAGGGGGAAAAGTGCTGCGGTTGTCGCCTCGAGGGAGGAAACGCCGTCGGTTGTGGTTGTCCATCATGAACACATGTCGGTGGGGATCTGCAGAGTCGGCACCAAGGCTATCCCAGCCGAGCGCTGGCATAGGCTGAGCCTGATCGTCCAGAGGATAATCATCGTCGTAAAGGTATTCGTCATCGTCCATCTCGTCCTCATCGTCCTCATCCTCGTCTTCGTCGTGGCCGTCATCAAGATAATGATCTTCCAGCCCATCCATTAAATCTGGGTCGTAGCCGTCGTCATCTCCCATAATAGCTCGGGCCATGCCATCCAAGATATCGCCAGGACCCATGTGCATGTGTTCCTCATGAACATCTGCATCATATTCTAGATCGTCGTCGGCCTGGTCGTCTTCATCCTCTCCATCGTGACTGGCGCTCTCCCATCCCGAGTTACCGTCATCATCAATGGGATTGCCGTCTTCATCCACAATCTCAACTTGATCCTCCACATCTTCCATATCCGCGGACTCTACCTCATCGTCGTCATCCACGTCTTCATCGCTGTCTTCCTCATCATCGTCCTCGTCCATAATCACCTCGACGACACCTGGCTCGCCATGAAGTCCTTCGATCTCACCCATATGACTTAGCTCTTCGTCGTCGTCGCTGATATTGTCCTCTTCGTCTGAAATATCATCGTCTCCGTAATCCATTTCGTCGTCATATTCGTCTCCATACATATCCTCATCATCGTCTTCCTCTTCATCCTCGTCAGAATCGTCGTCCTCACCTCGAGGCTCGAGCATGCCCAAAGCAGAGTTGCGGTACAGATCAGGCGTCTCCTCGCGTTCCTCATCTAAATCTGAAAGTGAAGATGTAGAACCCAGGTCGTCATCCGCAGTGTCTGAGACAGAATCAGAAGGCAAGATGTTGGAGTGGCTGAGCTCTTTGGCCGTTTCGGTAAGAACCCGCAGTACCCTTAGGATGTATTTGATAGCGCGTTTCACGCCTGGGTAGTTGAGGTTAATCTCGGCAATGGAGGAAGTGAGCTTGTCGAGATAACCTTTCTCGTACATCAGTCTCCGCAACTGCGCATGAGATCGTGCCTGGGTGCTATCAGAACCCCGAGCGTTGGCTCCTTGATCCTTGTCTTTCTCGCCAACCATGTAGTTCATGAGTTCAGCGAGGCATTGCATTCGGGAGTATCGGGTTTCCAGGGGCTCATCCGACAGGGGTGCTCGCTCATAAGCCTTCAACATGGTATCGAGAACAAACTTGCGAGCAAACAGGAGGTCGGGCTCATCATCGTACGCAAATTTGTCTTTGCCGCGATCAATCGCTCTTTCACTCGTTTTGGCCACCAATGCCACCAAGACCTTCTGAGTCTGGGCAGAGGTTGCGGCCTTCTTCTTCCCAGCGATGCTATCAACTGTTCCGCTTAAATTACCTTGACAGAGCAGATCGTAAATCAGGTAGTTAAGAACCGTTGATCGAGGCTTAATCGGTGTGCTCGTGGTTAGCGGAGCGTTGCGCTTGAAATTGATGAACTCCATCTTCGCTCGGTTGTAGCTTTGCAGGAGCTCGGCAAGGCAGTTCAACAAAAAGCATCGGTAGACAAAGACTGGGTGTTCGTCAGACTTAAACACAGGCTTTGATGGTTTCTTGTCCTTTGCCTCATGTATAGTGTTGTCCTTCGAAGACGAAGACTTGTCGTCGGAAGCAGACGCAAGTTCGGATTTGGAATCTTTCTCAGCAGGTGACGCTTCCATATCATCAACTTCGCGATACTTGAGCAGTTCGCAGAGAAGAAAATGAATGACACCATCGGGATTTTCAACCACGGGTCGTTTGCTTTCATGGGGTTTCGGTGCATCCGTCATCTCCTTATCTGCGGGCTCAGTGGATTGCTTAACATCCTGTTCGGCTGCAGCATTGGCAATGTCACCAATCTTTTCGGTGCTTGTTTCACTGGAATCCTCCTTCAGTATGAGGACCTGAGGACGAGAGCTGTCAGTTGAGGGCGATGTCCATCTCGTAAAACGGAGCATCTCGTTGGAAACCTCAACAAACAGGTCTGGAGCACGAAGAGCAACGGGTGACATATGTCGCAGATAGGTAGAAATCTCAGGAGGGCCACGCTGAGTTCTCTGTAGGCTTGAGAAGCCGGCCTTGATCTCGGCTCGTATAATCTGCTTGATGATCTCTTCATCCTCGACAATGTGACGAAGAACGATCATGACGTGAGCAGTAAGCCTTGTCTGCTTGAACCTCTCGGAGCCAGAACCCGACAGTTGTTTTGCCATAAGAAACAATCGTTGCAAGTTCTTCTTGTCTCCAACCACCTTCGCTAGACGTCGATTACGTGTCAAGATAACTAAGACTCTAAGCGCAGCGACGGCGAGCGTCTCTTCTTTTCCTACACGAGGCAGCATCTCGAGGAGGGATTCCAGAATCTGGGCGCGTTGCTCATCACCAATGAGCGGTGTTCGCATTTGAATAATGGGTTCAGGAACGGCTTCGTCCAATGTTTTGGGTGCTTTCCACTGGGCAGCAACTGGACGCTCATCACGACAAAGGAGAGTCTCGATAACAAGCAGGATATAAGGAATCCAAGGCGGCATCTCTTCAGCCGAGGTGGAAGGTGAGACTTTCAAGAAGCCAACGTACTCTTGGATTCGTTCCCTTAGACTCTCGACGTTATTGTCAAAGAAATGTTCGTCTTGGAGAAGTAGTGCTAGTAAATGAGCATAAGCAGCGATGCATTTTCCGTTGCGCTGCTTCTCTTCCTCATCGTCTTGGGCAAGCGAGGATAGTGCCAAAGTCAAGGTCGGACCGACATCATCTTCGCTGTCATTGGGCTGTTGCCTCAGTACCATTGTACGAATGAGCTCAGATACCTCGATCGCAGTTTCAGGATGCGCGCGGATGACATCGAGACATCTATCAATCATATTTCCTCGCAGCTTCGCACGATATTTATCGATATCCTCCTTGGTGGCAACAGAAGGGCGGTCGCCACCTTGCTCCTGGCGCTCTTCAGCAGCGTTTGCTGATGTTTCTGTCGTCATGCTAGGAGTTTCACGAGTCTCATTGTTGCCTTGGGAAGAGGGATCGATAATTTCACCTAGCGCTTCTCCAAGGAATCGATCTGCCAGATCAGGTGTAGCAAGCTCGGGAGGTCCATCAAGAGACATACGGTCCGCTTCCGATGTGGCAGCTGCATTAAAGTCTTCCGCTTCGGCGGTACTTGCCCGTTCTCTCGGGGCTTCTTGCAAAACTGAAGTGTCGGAATCTTTTGGTGGTATTGGGTTACGTGGACCTGCGAGACCAGCCTTGTGAGCTGCACAGTAATCCCGTGCGTTGGCCGGGTTGCCATTCGCTCTGTACACTGCTTCATGAACCAGGTCGGTGTCGTAACCCTTACTGGCCAGTTCATCGATCGTGCTACGATGAGGACGCCAGTCAAATCGTACATCTGTGTACTTGAAGAGCTGGAAATGTGGCTTGTCTTTCGTGGATGCCGGAGGCTCATTGTCACCAGCGGATATTATCTTCAAGATGTCAAGTAACCGTATTACGGTTTGATGCGGCACCTTCTCGACAAATGAAGAGTCCCAAAGTTCAGTAATCTCGGGAAGAATTGCTGCCCGGAACTCTACCACAAACTGTTGGTAAAGATGTGGTGTGTTCTGTGACCTGTCTCCAGTTCGTGGCTGCAGTGAGAAGGTGTTGTGAGTCTCAGATAAATACTTCCCATTCACGAGAGTCAGATATAAATCAAGAATCTTCTTTAATCCGAAAGCAGCAACCTTCGATCTGGACGACTCATCCGAAGTGGCGTCTGGGCCTTCCCGAACTGCCTGGGCGAATACCTTGAGCATTGAATTCAACACATCCATCCCGCCCTCTTCTTTAAAGGCAAGAAGAACAGGCATGATAATCTGGACATTTGAGCGGTCGCTTGGGCGAGAGGGTGGGTGATCAATCAGCATTTCAGTGATGGTATGCAGCATGATGATCCAAAAATGGAAGTCTTTAGAAGTCGGCTCCGAGGTTGCAACAGACGGCCTCAGTTGGCTTAAAATAGTATCCGCGAGAGCCCGAGCAATTTCCAGGTGGCGAGGCCTGTGGTAGAGATCACGAGGATCTCGCTCCCGCCTTGGGAGCAAGGCCTTACCAAGCGTCTGAAAGAGGGGAAAGGTCGTAGGAATCATGGGGTGCAACAAAAGTCGAAGCGTTTCATAGTTCTGGTACCGAGGGCTAGCTTGCTCTTCTTCTGTGGGACGGGTTGACTTGGATTCATCTGATGCAGGTTTTGGCTGAAACTGGCCTGTGCCGCTCAGCATATCAGGTAATGAGGTGTTGTCATCTCCTTCGGCCTCGACGTTGTTTGCACCAGATGCCCCCTCTGAAGATGCTTGACGCCTGAATGACCAATGCTGAGGGACGACGTTAAGCTCTCCGGCTTCTTCCGTAAGTACTCCGCGCAGCAGAGGTCCAATTGATTTCACAAGGTTGAGGTAGTAATCGTAAACGTTAACCGGGTAGAACTGCAAGACGTTGGACCTTGATGTGGCAAAGCAATCGGATATGATCTTGATGAACGTTTGTGCGTTCAAGAGAGCCTTGATCATCTTGGTACCAGTCTTGACTACCTCTGAAGCTCCCTGGCTATCATGTGTCGCCTTGAGGTCAGGGACAAGGAACGGCGCGAAATAAGGAGGCAGAGCATCCGTCTTTTTAGAGAGAGGCTGCAGAGTATCGATAGCCGCTTGAGCACGTCGTAATAGAGAGGGAAGGCCGCGAATTGCAGAGTACTCAACTAGCTGGGAGACAACCTGGCTGAAAATTCTTGAGGCAAGCGAATCACCAAAGTTTGTGGGTAGACTAGGAGATTCGCAAATGTCCAGCAACAGCTCCAGGCCGCCGGCTTCAACAAAATTGGCTTTCAGAACCGAGTTTGACGTGTAAGAACTCAAGAAATATCCAAGGGCAAAAATGTAAGGTGTAATTGAACGCTTGGGTGATTCAGGCCCATCATCTCCGCGAGGCTCCGAGGTCGCATCGTTCGATGGTGCAGCATCGGACATGTTCACATCGGCGTCATTAGGGTTGGCTCGTTCTTGAGACCCATCCGAAGGCATGGTTGATGGCATGAGGTTGGCATTCTCATCAACAGATACTGGCTTGCCCTCAGAATTGATCAACAACATCCGAGCACCCCATCCAGCAGTTCTCGCCTTTGCAATGCCGAGGAAGCGTACACGAGCAACCATATCGATGACAGCGTTGGAAATGGCTGTACGCAAGGGCGGGTGATGACGGGCAAGCTCGTCGAAACTGGCCCCGACGTTATTGGCGAGATCAGCATCAACTTCCATGCATCGAACATGTGCGGGACTCTCAAAAATCTCCAGGAAACTATCAAAAGCCCGTGAAGCCACTACCATTTTCATACCAGCGTTGTTGAGAGATATCGAGTTCAGGACCTGTGGTACAACCGTGATGGCATCAGTTGATGGAAGGATGCCTGTTGCCAATGCTTCACGAGATAATCCCCGGAGCGACTCCTCAGTGGGTGGGTGTGGTCGTGTGTCCTTTTCGACAATCGAAGAAACAGTGCTGTCCGGGGTGTTGGATTCATCTTCATCTTTGTCACCCGATTTTTGTTCTTCCAACACATCATTAGGCAGCGGTCTGCCCGTGACAGCCTCCAGATATGTCTTGATCATACCAGACTCGGAAATGGCAGCGAAGCTTGTAGGGTCATTGTTGATGAAGTCGCTAAGAATAGTGACAGAATTTGTCCAAACAACGGAACCGAAGCTCTTCTTATCCTCCATGACGTCTCGCAAACTCCCGAGGAGATCCGACTTGTCGGCGAGGTTACGGAGTAGGCGATCTGTATTCCCGCTGTAGGTGTACGAATTGGACATGATGTGATGAACGAACTTGAACAGCCACTTAAGCGTCTGCTGTTGGAAATAGGGTATCTCGTAGTCGACTTGCCCCGACTGTTGTTCTTTCGTGATTCCTTGTCCTGACTTATGTAAGGTCTGCGCCTCCTTAACAGTGTCCACGACCAACTGAGACACTGCATCAAGTCCTTTGGCGTTGAAGAAGGCAGTAAAGGCATTCTGATAAGTCCAAATCAAGCCATCCAAGAAAGCCAAGACCATGGAGTGATTTCGTTCCGCGACAGCTGACCGAATATTCAGGATCTCAACCAGAATCTCCATCAGTCCAGCAGAGACCATCTCACTTCCCACGCGCGTAGCCATGGAAAGATGCAGGGTAAGGGAAAACAGACAGTTACGCCACTTATCCATGTCCGTGACTTGGTTGCCTTTATCGCTCTCGTTGTCCTCCTTCATTCCTGCAACCGCTTTCCTGATGACATAGAGGAGGATGCCATGATTGACGTTTGCGTTCAAAGCGGACAAAACGTCTTGACATCTAGCATGGAAACTTGAAATAGCCTCGAGCAGTGAAAGAGCCTCAGCTTGCAGCATCACGGGAACTTCAATGTTTCCGTGGGCCGTAGGGTGAACAAGTTCGGCAAGCTGATAAACGAGCTGGTATCTCCGGGTTTCGTCGGCATCTTGACGAAGCACCTTCTCTAGAAAGTTCGCTTCGGTGTGAATGTATGCCAGGTTGTGGATAGCTAGAAGGCGGACAACAAGCAGTTGCTGGCGAGATTCACGAGAACCCAAGAGGGCTTTAGATACTCTGATTCTGTGGAAAACCTCATACTTTGAAGCAGGTGGGAGATCCGCAGGAACACGAGACATCAGCTCGTACACAGGCTTTGAGGCGACTACCGACTGAGGAAGCTCAAACACTTTAGGTCCAGCAGCAGCTGAATCATCCGCAAGGCCAGGTGTTCGAGGCGCAAGTGGAGATGAATCATCGAAGTGATTTCGTGCCTTGGGGGTCTGATGTTGGGTTGTCATAGTAGAACTGCGACGGAGAGGAGTTGGCGTAGAAGGCACCGATGAACGGCCAGCATCAGCACCAGTGTGCTCCTGCTGGGCATTCTGAGGATAATATGTTACCTTCACATCTCCCCAGCCATTCCACTGTTCATCATCCGAGGCAGCAAGGGCAACTAAATTGTTCGCGTGCATGGAAGTGGCCGCTTTAGGATTTCCTCCTTGTGCGCGATCTTTTCCTTTGGCCGATCCTGGAGTGTGGGTTGGTACAGGGTCCGACAAACTGATTATTGGCGTTTTGACAAAAGGCAAGGCAAGCTGCTGAACCCGGTCGAGATCGATATTGTAGTGGTTCGCAAGCAGGGCTGTGCTGATCTGCCTGGAAGGGTTTGCAATACGCTTGACGGAAGCCTGATATCGCTGCGCCAACTCTGCTCCAACCTCGAGGGTAGCATTGAGAACGGACAGAGATGTGGTGTTGAGGAGGTCATTGAGGTGAGCACTGCTAGCGTAGATACTTCGGTTGCCACAGTGCTCCAGCAACATGCAAGTAAACGTCAAAACCACTTCAACAAGTTGCCTGTCTCCATCTTGCGGAAATCCCAAATCTGTCAGCTCTTTCGTTGACCACTGCTTTTCGCTACCGAAGGCCGATTCCTTGTCCAGGTTAAGCAGCACGTCGCAACCAAACTCGCGAGCCTGAGGACCCTCGTTCAGTTTGTATGTAGCGCAAAAATGCTCGAGCAAGCTGTCAAAGCGGTTCAGCAAAGGTATCCAGTGGTACAAGTCGCCACGTCCGAACGGCCATCGTGATGGGAAGCTGGCAAGCTGTTGTGGTAGGAGGGGTAGAGGCGTTGTCGAGACGGTCTCAACATAACTCTTTAGCCAAGGAGACTAATACATAACTATTAGCATTTCGATCATCAGGAACAGTGCACATGACTAACCAAGGTCTCCTTGTGTTTTGGCTGCATGGGCTTGGTAATCTTCCCCATGGTGAAGGTGATGCGGCCGAGCCGCAAGAAACAATAGAAGCTCCCCCTCCACTACAACCGGGCTACCAACCCGCTACAGCAATGCTTCGCTCGCAGGCGTATGTTTTTCGGTTGGGCAGGTCCGGTTATAAAGAGTGTTCTGCACACAGCAGGCGGTAATTCAGTTCTCGGGACTGCGGAAGCTTCGTGAGGTTCGAAGGAGAGAAATGTCGATCGTGAAAGCCCCGCGAGATATCCTCGAGAGAAATTTTCACCTCAGAAAAGTGTGTTTTTGATGTGTTGTTCGGTCGAGATATAAGCTTTGATGTGATGACTTGAAGATAAGCACAGGCGCGTTCGCCAAATAATTATCAAGGTGGTCGATAAAGCTTAGAGAGCAGTTCAAGGCCGAGTGCAGGTCGTCCTAGAACAGCTTCGCCCGTCGCCAAATCGTTCCGTGCCGCTTACGAGAGGATACTGGCCTCTTGTTCTCCCCAGCTAGGGCGGGAATGAGGAATATCTCGTGTCGGTATGAAAAAGTGTTAGGTGAAGATGCGGAGAGAAGGTGTAGGATGGGGAAAAGGCATATTGCAAATCGTCAGGTTGAGAAGTGCAAGTGGGCCTTTGCGTAATAGGTGCAGCGGTCCCGAAGCTACAGAGGAGCGGAGGTACCTCCAGGGCCAGCCTTCCACTGCAGGGTACAAAAATATCCCGGTTCGAGGCTCGGATTATCTATTCGGCTTGCTCTTGCATCCCGTCACCTTTGTCCCCTCCACTTGCAGTGAGAAAACAATCCAGAGCCAGGTCCGATTGCTACGATTTAGATAGATACCTAGGTATCTCCTAACTAGGTAGGTACGTAGAATGGAATATTTAATTATATAACTAGTGCGGAAGCTCCAATCTCTATGTTCCGCGGACAAGAATGTTGGCTGTTATTCTCCAGTCTTGAACTCTTTTCATCTGGCAGTCCGGAGATATTCTTGTGAGATGCATACTGTATTATTCACACCTATTATCTGCGGTGCCTAATAGATTAGTAGTACCTACATAGGGCACAGGTTGTTGCGTACTATTGGATTCATACTAGGTACAGTAGATTTGGAGTTCTCATGATAGCTTGAGGCTAGGACACTGCATCTATGATCTAGTTATGGATGTTTGTTTATTTCCGTTGGCCAAGGTGGGGGCGCGCCTCATGGAAACCTAGGAACCTTGCATGTAAGAGTAGACGCATAATATGACTCTACGGCCAAGGGTAATTGATAAGTTTGTAGCAATTCTTGTTTGCAAGTTAGTAAGTAAATAGGAACAACACGCATTTACTATGGTTCCCATAGCAGTATCTGCATCTTTTGTGACCTAAGCTAACTCACTGATTGGAACCGGAGGGGCTGTGGGTTAAGAAAACATCCATCCATAGGTGGGCTAGGCTACGTCACAACAACTGTTACCAACAGCAGCTTCTTCGCCTTGATTTCTCAAATCATAAATAAATTTTACTACTTGCCCCGTGCTAAGATCATATGTGATATAACAATCTTCTTTGGTTTTGCAGGAATTCTGTGTGATTCTATCCTGCTCCAGGCTCAGTAGGTATGCATGCTCTGGATTATATGAAATGCTTGACATAGTACAAGGCACAGATGGTATCGCCCCATCACAACTCAACGTTTCCCAGCCTCTGGCACCCTAAGTCACCAAAAGCAAATACCTCAAAAGGACCTATGATTATTTTGAACTTTCTTATGCATTTGAATAGTAGGTATAAGTATCTCACGGAGCAAGAGCCTTACGGACTTCTTCATTCGGCATGTGGTGCAGGGTAAACACGATCTGCAAATACCATACCTTAGTCACTCACTTCGACTATTCTGAAGAGAATCGCTTAATAGATTTGATTTGTAGTAATAACATAATACCCATCGCAATCAAAACGCATTCCCCTTGTGCTTAATAGGGGCTTATCCGTACGACTCTGGAAGTCATTTACAAAATGTTTGTCTGCGTCCAACAGCCAACCACTGATATCAAATGGCAATCCGTCATAACTTAATCATATTGTACCTTGATTTTGTTTCCCCTTTGGACAGGCAGGCTCTTCAGATTTGCGCAGCCCTGATAACGAGAATCAAAGCCGTGGGTTTTCTAGTCTGGTGTAAAACACGAATCCATCAGGACGTCTCGGGCGAACAAACTGTAGGCTCGTTCTGAACTTGTGTGATGTTGGAATATTTAAAGATCCACCATGCCGTATTCTTTCTTGCCATGCATGCCCTGACGGATCCCCTGCGTTAGTGCAAACTCGGGCATTCGAATAAAAGTATAATATTAGGGATAGAGCTATGATGTACAAATAACCTCCACTGCCTTTACCCAGGTACCTTAGTCGTCAAAAATGCGGTAAAGGCCGTATTATTAACAAAATAACTAAACGAGATATGGAATGCAGGGTAGAGCCACTTAACTTATAAAACAATGTATAGGTAGGTATAAAGACTTCTGAGATCCCCGTCACCACCGCCTGTGCAGGACTCGTGAAACGACATTAGTGAGAAAATGCACCATTTTTATTCCCCATGCACCTTTTTTTAACAACAGCAGTAAGCCATCGGACAAGGACTCGGCGTGGCTGACATCAACTGGCTCTAGCTTTAGGACTTAGGTTTTGGATAACAGCGAGACGACGTCAACTTGTGACTGGAACGTGCAACGTAGACCTTGACGCCGAGTCAATGAATGGTTAAAATGCTCCATACCAGGCAGAGGGAGGGGTAGCTACTTAGTTTGAGCAAAGGTGGCCTCCACATGGAGGTTACATGATACAAATGATGGTGTCGAGGCCCATCCTCAAGTGTACCTAGGTAGGTAAATATCTATCGCCTCAAGTGTATGTGCTCTTCTACTGAGAACATGTAGATTTATGCTGATGGTTAGTAGTTACTATCAGAAAATAATCATATCAAATTGAGATCATTCGTACAGCTTTTGAAGAACTCCGTGAGAGCAGTAGACTATATTCAGGACTCTTACACATCTACTATACCTCGCACACCTTAGTAGCAGACTAGCAGTCCTCAGTGATCTTCATCGCTTCGGACTTTTACAAGCATTGCAGCGATCCATCTCTACTGGATCTCCAAGTCTACCAATATAACCAAGAACAAGCAAGGGCAGGGCAGGGCAGGGCAAATTACCCGACAAGACTGGACAAGCCCCCATTCGCAACGGGCTGCATTCAAATTCCAAACAGTGCCAGCCATTGCGTTGCAGCTAGCACATAATCACAACGGCCTGGCAAGATGGAGGGATAATCTCCATTCCAGGACAAGCCGTCTGACGTTTCCAGCACCACAACCAGATAATCAGGGCGTCCCCTAAAATACTCCATCCATAGGTTTCTATGGTACCTGAGGTGCCTCTCCTCTCGGCACTCCACCCGCCATCAGTCCAGCCAGCCTCGCCCGCTTCAGGGACCGCCCCCCATTTATTTTTGGCGGCCGGACCCCGTTCAGCGCCTCTGCCAAAACCCTCGACTGCCCGAGCTTTCAGTTCCAATTCCTGTCGACTCGACGTGATAAGGGGCAGACAGAACATCAGCGCCACAACCCCCCTTGGATTGGATTTCTGCCAACAGCTGGCTTCTGGCATTCATCCATTCACTCTGCCGCCGGACGCAGTACTCAGTCCCTCGTTTCTCATATTCTCCGTATCACAGCCTGTATTGATTGCACTCTACGACGACAACTGAGGGGGCCACATAATCTTCCCTTTCAGGTCACCTACCTTGACGAGACGAGCGCAACCCTAAACCCAACTTAATACGATACTATCGAACCATGTCGCAACCAGAGGACGTCGCCTCGCCAGTGGCTCATACGCACCCCGACCCTGAGCAGGAGAAACAGGAGACGAAAGAGGTGCAGGAGAAGCTTGAGGACAAGCTAGAGGCCAAGCTAGAGGTTAAGCCAGAGGTCGAACCAGAGGAAATGCAGGACAACAAGCAGGAAGAAGAGCAAGAGACTAAACAGGAAGCTCAAGGGACACCTGAGAAGCCAAAAGAACAGGAAATAACACTGGAGGATCATGATAAGCAGGAGGAGAAGCCGGCGCAGAACGACACCAACGTCAAGAGACTCTCGTCTGGCACGGAGTCCGACGACTCTGGATCTGTAGGTCTAATCCGCTTTCCTCCCTTGACTGGTGCAATCACGACAGATTGCATCCTTGCTTGACCGACTCGGACGTTAACAATATCCTCAGGCATCTGATCCCGACGACAAGTTCGAAGACGCTGTAGCTCAATCCCCTACACGATCCCTCACGAAACGATCCACCTCATACATCAAACCTCGCGACGGCGCCGAAAATGAGCAGCCTCCCCGGCAGTCTGAAGAGTCGCATCATCAGGAGGAAGAGCCAAAGCTTAACAAGCACAAGGCATCTGCATCTGAGGCGAGTAGCATCAATGGGAAACCACCTCGACGCAAATCATCACCAGTATCAAAACGCATCTCCAATACTTCGAACCTAGATAATGTCAGCCTCGACGACGACGACGATATACCTCCCTCTCCATGTAAGTCATATTCCCAATCATACTTTTCTCGCATAGTCTAATCTCACCTATCTTTCAGTACCGAAAGATCTCCCACCAAAGGACACAGGCAGCAAGACGTTGTCCTTGAACAGCATTTCTCTACCTTCTATGCCGTGGTCGCCTTCAGTCGAAGTACCTGCGAAAAGTCCTGTACCGCCAACAGCCACGCTTGCGCCCTCTCCGCCAGCGCCTCAGCCTCCCCCACCCCCAAGCCGAAAGCTCACTAGCCCGTTCTCCTGGCTTTCTCGAAGCTCCAGCAAGGAG